>CM076575.1:1756977405-1757147719 GCA_034641835.2 Pinus albicaulis | reverse complement strand
TGCATGGTTATGAATGTGTGTTCTTGGTTCTCTTGTTGTCATTGCCATGGGTTTTGTCAAGTGTGACGGTGATATTCAACCTTTCCTTGTCATTTCGGGATAGACATGGTGTGATGGGGTTATCATGTTTTGGTTGAGCTGTATTTCCAGATGGATTTGAAATTGAGTAAGGTGGATCTCTAAAAGAAAGAAAACATGGCCTAGTGGTCCCTAAACCATACTGTGGATTGTGGTAAATCCATTAGCCTAGTAATCCCTGAACCTGACTGTGGGTTGCCATAAATCCAAGAATTGTGTGACTCAATATGGCTCATTGGAGTGAGTAGGGCTCTAGGTTAGTAAAATTTTAAGATACCTCGGGGGTTGGTCACCTAAAAGGGTTAGTTGGCTCCTGAAGGTTTTGTAGCATGTGTATAAGGTCAGGTTGGTTATGTTTTGTCGGTTCCACTTCCTTAATTGTACTTGGGGATTTGAATCACATCATAGTAGCCTCTTGTCACTGTGTTTACCCAGTGGACTAGTTAGCTTGGGTAAATGTGGGAGATGGGTGTTACATAGAGCTAGCTTCCTGTGGTCAATATTATTCTCAAACAATAAATATGTCAGTTCTTTCCTTATTGTGAAAGGAGTTTCTTTCCCATGAATATTTGAGACAATGTGGTCTTGCACTCCCTCCAAGATTATTCTCCTCATCTTATATAAATATTTCTTCCACTGAGCAAGGTTTTGTGCATCATATGCATGTGGTTTTGAAATATTTGTCTTGACATATTTTAGCAATCCATTGTCATACAATGCCACCTCATGTGATCCTTCCATGCAATGAAATTAGAGTTTCCTTCTAAGCCATACTCTATTCTCAGCACATTGAAGGTCATCTTCCCAACTCTATAGAGATCCTGCTACACTGAACTACAAATTTGATCATCCTCAGAAACAACCTTGAAATTCCTGTTCTAATGTGAATCTTTCTCTAATACCATGTATAAATTATGTTGTAGGATTGCAACTGCTTATGAAATTTTAATCTAAATCATAAGAGACAGTCCTACTCTACTGCTCTTTGAAATTCAATTCACATTTTTTTGTTGGTAAGCACCCACGGGGGATTTGAACCGGTGACCTATCACAAGGAGGGCCTTAACAATGTACCCATTCACCGTAAATCCAAAGCTCCGTGGGAAATATAGCTTTATTTATTATTATTATATTAGTGAGAGCAAAAATTTATTAATTTATTAATAATTTCACCCTCATACTATAAACTTTTTTTGTTTAAATAATTTATTTTCTAGATCTTTTCCTCATCCTAGGGTTTTTACACCAATATTCCCTTATCATCCATTAAGTTGATTCTCTCATATATATAGATATATGGTTCCCTTTGCATTCTCTTCTCTAGGATTTTTTTCCTAATGATGAATCCTCTTTCAGATCCAGAAAGAAGACACTCAATAATGATCATTGTGGAAAATATGAGCTCACTCTACCATTTTTTACCACAAAAGTCTAAAAATCGTAATACTTGGCCTTTCTTATCATATTATCAAGAGTCTTGGGCTTATCAAACTCTATCCAGTCTTGGTATGAATGAGGCAACCTAGTGAGAAAATGTTTACTTTTTACCTTCTCTTTCTTAATATATGGCACATATCATAGTAGTTCCAAAAATATGTTGGCATAATCCTCCATAGTCAATTGTCCCAACTTTAAGTCATTGAACTCCCTCATGTTCCCATCATAGTATATTTCGTACAAGTGCTCTCTCCTTATGTATTACTTGAATTGTCTCCAAGCAATGTTCCTCCACTAATTCCTTTTACATTCTTGAGGTCCTCCCACCATATCAAAGCCTTTCCATTCATATTGAATATAGCCACTCAAAATTTCATGTTCCTTGAATAGTTGTGTATGTGCAGAAGTACTTCTTTAGTCCCGACAACCATTCCTTTACCTCTTCACCTTTCTTTATTTCACCGTCAAAAGTAGGCCACCTTACTTTATTGAACTCTTCATGTAACATATTCTTCGAGTACTTCCTCTTCTTATTGTTATGTGAGGTAGACTTAGAATTAGTACTTGATAGTTCATTCAAGCTAGTCATCCCTTCACTAGAAAAAATTATGGATGATATACCACTGGATGTACTTGATTTTTTGTTTCTAAGTATTCTTCTAGAAGTTGTTCCAACTGTGTTTCTAGCAACTAACTCATGATTTTGGATCTTTGATGGGATTTACACTTTTTCAGAGGTATTTTTCTTTATGTTCATGGCAGTTGGTACTTGTTGCAATTGCTTTTGTATTTTAGACATACTTTACAAGAAAACCACATTTAGTTCTTCATGTATTTCATGTTCCCTGATTAATATTTTATTATCTTCCTTAAAATTTTGGAGCCCTTCTTTCAAGCTTCTCATCATTTTTTCAAGATTCAAAAGTATTTCCACATTCCTCATTTCTTCATATTTCTCATATAAGGGATGCAAGGTTTCTGCTAGAGGGCATCGTGCAATATTGTAATTTCTATAAATTTACCGACACTCTTGGCACCAACTTATATCTTCTCTTCAGTGGTGCAATGAAAACAATTACATTGTTAGTTATAGATCATCACCATAACATAACCAATAGAATATTTTAACCTCTAAGTGTAATTTTAGCCCATGCCAAGATAATATTGTAACTCTACTATGATATCACTTGTAACATACCCAACCCCTTCTATACCTTATTGAGGGTATGGGGCATCAAATTTTCACCTTTCTTATTCAAATAAAAACCTTGTTTTGAGATTCAAATTTTCACCTTTCTAATTCAAATCAAAATCAAATGTTTGAAATTCCTATTTGTTGTATTATGGTTTCTATCTCTAATAACTTTTTTATTTCTAATTTTTACCCATTTTCCTTCATTTTTGCCTTCCTTTACCTTTTGAAATTCCTTCTTAACTTAGTTTGGTTCGTTGGAATGAGGTCTTAATTTATAAAATTATTAGACCCTTTTAAACTCATAGATTACTAAGTGTCTCATATTTATTGTTATTACAACTTACACTAACACGTATCAACCCATCTTTATGTTTGATTATCTTGTCCAACCTTTTTGGTTCTATGAGATAAGTTGTTTCAATTTTTGAATTATCTTTAAGTTCTTCTTTTACTATCGTTATTGTGTATTCATCTTTCTGCGCATTTATACTAGTAATAATGAGATTCAACGCTCTTTCGTAAAACTCATGATACACTCTTAATTAGCTTATTCATTTTCTCTTTGATGGGTTTGATATCTAATTTATTTTCCATGCTATTTAGTGCCATAATGTTAATTATTTTTTCTTCAAAAATTTTAATCTTGTCTATCAAGGTTTGATATCTAATTTATTTTCCATAGTATTTAGTGATAGAATGCTATTATTTTTTCTTCGAACTTTTAATCTTTTCTATTGGGTTGGGATTTTCTTCAACCTCTTCTTGTTGTGTTAATTGTGTTTCTTTTTCCATTTCCTTTTAATCTAGCCTTTGTTTTTTGTAACTGAGTCTCGAACCATAATATTCTATTCTCTATCTTCTTTTCTAACAATATAAATTTGCTATTAAGCATTGCATCCTACCCTATTTGATGTTATGCTTCTCCTTCTTCTCTCCTTTTTCCTTAATAATTCTATATAATCATAAAGACTATCAAGGTTGACTTTGTTGGGTCTCCCCTTGCCATGTTGAAGTTTTGGCGTATTTAGTGAAATAATCATAATTAAAATAAGATAAAATAATTAAGAAGAGGAAGTTATGCACCTAATTTACAAGTTGCAAATTATAACCTAAGTGTCATTCACAACCAAATATTTGAAAGCAATACAAACATTGTCTTGTTAATGGTGTGCTTTCCTAAAAAGCCATAACCCATAAAATCTCCATTCAAATTCACTGTAGAATTTATATATCCATGAAAAATAGAATTACATCCATATAAACCTTGAAAACTCTACATTCAAACTTAACCACAAAGTTTATATATCCATGACAAATAGAAATACATCTAAATAAACCTTGAAAACTCTCCATTCAAACTTACCACAAAGTTTATATATCCATGAAAAATATATATTTATCTGTATAAACCCTAATCATAACATATATACTTTAAATTTAATTTCCTTTTTTATTATATTTTATCTCACTGCTCGCTCTAGATTCTGCCATGTGCATCTCTGTGTTGTGTGAGATCAGTGTGATTATAAATTCCAACACCACTTCCATCTGCTTCACCTGCTTGTAAACCATGAAATTGAATTGTCAACTTAGCTTGATGAGGAATTGAATGGCCTTCTCATTGCTTTCATGTGATCCAAAGCACTCCATATATAATGCCGAGACTTCCATCCTAGCTGCATTCTAGTAGCCTACCGCATAGAAGACAACAGAATTCACTAGTGCCACTTGCATGAGATCCATTAGGTAGAAAGCACAAAACAAACCCATTTTGAAACACAAACCACCGCCAAAATGGTACTCTGAAGCAGATATTAAGGTTTCACACATTTTAACTGCCCTATATATAAAATCTTGTTTGATCCATCTGTCTGGTGTCAACCTCAAGCTCATGTCACTGCTCCATATGGACATAAAATCACAACTCTCCAAGTCATAGTGACACCTCTCCTGGATCTTAATTAATGGGGAACTTAATTCGAGAGGGTCTTGCATTAATATTAAGATCTGACCCCATTTCCCAAGCTTAATGCAACTCGATAAACCAATTATTCATGATTGCTTGTACGACATTAAGGTAGCCATAAGTATTGGTTCCTCATTATCTACCTTTAATTCTCCAGGTTGTAATTTCACTCCTCAATTTTCCATGAGGTCCACTTCTTCATTAATATTCCTTTTGATATGATAAAAAACTGTTTTGTCGAATTGATCTACCAACAATTTGATCTAATGCAATATTGGAAGGGAGTTGTCTTTGGTTAGACGAAATGGACTCTTCATCCGACCATCTCTGGCAGATGGGATAGTGAGTCTGACGACCCCCGCTCGACGACCGAACTTTGGTGGACCCTGCGCGACGTTTTCTCTCTGGTGGCCTCCGCTCCTCCTTCGCTGGTGGGCCCACTTCCCTCTATCGATGCCTCTGCTGCCCCAGCCTCTGCCTCCCCTCCATTGGTAAGGAAGGTTGCTACCTTCATCAGGTACAAGTTGTAATGCATTTGTTGTAGAGAGCTTGTAGTCCAACGGTTAGGATAATTGCCTTCCAAGCAATAGTCCCAGGTTCAACTCCCGCCAAACTATCATCAAATCCACTTTATTTTGTTTAGAGGATTCCAAAATATCTCTGTGATGTTAAAATGAAAAATTCTCTCAGGTGAGAGCCCTTGACACTAAAAGCCCACCCTGTGATTTTCTCCTCAAGCCATCGCACTGGCACATTTTAGGAAGGCTCTCCCCAATACTCAAATTTAAAACTTCGATTTTGATTTATGTGCAAATTTTAAGGGCAGTGACCAAGATATAACACTAGTAATGCATTATTCAATGCTTATACCATTAATGTGTTAAATGGTAAACAACTCAAGAAATGAGCAGAGACCAAGAATTTAAAAGAATGTGTGATTATTTTTTAGTCGGAGAGAATTAACGAAGTGGATTTGATGACAAGTTTGTTGGAAGTCAAACCCGTGTCTATTGCTTGGAAGGAAATTATCTTAACCGTTGGACTACAAACATTATATAATGAATGTGCTACAACTTGTACCTGACAAAGGTAGTACCCTTCCTTACCAATGGAGGAGAGGCAGAGGCTGGGCTATCGGAGGCACCAACGGAGGGAAGCGGGGCCCACCAGCGGAGGAGCGGAGTCCACTGAAGAGCGATCGTCACGTGGGGTCCACCAGAGTTTGGTCGTCGAGCGGGGGTCATCGGACTCGTTGTCCCATCAACTATACATGGCTGGACGACGAGTCCATTTCGTCTAACCAAAGGCAACTCCGATTAGAAGGAGCCACATATCATCTTTCTCTCGGATTTGATCATGTGTTGGATTACTATCTTGGAATCCTCGAAAATCATCAATTTTCGTAGTCTTTGGGTGTAAACCAATTCCAATTTTTGTCATAATGCTAGATACTCTGGCTTATTATTAGTCAATACCCCTAGGCCCCAGCTGAATTTCAATGCTCTTTCTCCATAGAGGTAAAGAAAAACCGCTAATAATAATAATATGGTTGTCCATGGGGTCTTGGATAGATGGTGATCACATGCTCTATTAATGCACCCCTTGATTTGAAGTCATTAGTTCAATTCCCCACCCCGATCATGATGAAGATGTAGCCTTGCGAAGAAAAATAATAATAATAATTTATTTCATAACAATAAGTTTCCTATTTTATTTTTCTCAATACAGCTTGAGTGGACCTAATGGTTAAGATCATGTGTTTCCTCCTAAGAGGTCACACGCTCAAAACTAAAGGGGGGTAGACTATGTATGCCTTCGTAGACTTAGCAGTCAAATCATTGCACGAAGGTGGGTCCCTTGTCCCACAAACAAGGGGGTCTCATACACCAATTTGATGTCGGGCTTAGCCGTGACCTTAAAAATGGATAATAATAATAATAACCAGTCATTTGTTATTAAACATTGTATTTTAAAATAGAATTTTAATTTCTTTGTAAAAATGTACCAAATACTTTATAACCTAACATTCATATATTAATTTAATATTAAATCTTATTAATTTCATCTCACTTTCTCCAACGTTTATATTTGGAACATGATACATCTCGACTATTTAAACCTATGGTTTCAAAAACAAGATGGATCACAAAATCTTGAAATCAAAAAAATTAAATTAATAAATTGATTTAAATGAAAAGAAAGATAATAATATTTTTTTGGTTGAAATATATATATATATATATATATATATATATATATGAATGAGTGATCAATAGAAATTAAATTTCTAGAATCGTGTTGAATAAACATAATTAGCAAGAGGATGAAAGGCGGTGGAGGCAAAAAGGATGGTTAGAGTTTTGATGCGAGTTGTTGCAGGGAAATTGAGCACCTACGCTCCGCTGGATGGATCGCACGGACGCTAAGGGAGTTGCAAATCTTTGACATTCATGGATTCATATAAGGCTGTTGAGAAATTAGATTTGAAGCCGATGCACTACCCTCTATGCTCCATAGGAGAGACATTGTGCATATTAGAAGGTGGATTGTCAGTGGTCGTAGAGTATTTTACTTCCAATGTTGATTTTGTAAAGGCATTGAATAGATCGAAAGGAGAGACACCGATTGTTGTAGAAAAACATTTCTATGATGCGTCCTTTGTTGGGGATCCGTGACCTGAACAGTGGGATCAGAAGTATTTCAGCTCCCTAAGGGATATGAGAAGATGAATCATCAGATCCTATCTAGATCTATAATATTTATTGTATTGTTCGATGGATTGGTCTGCTTTTACATTAGATCAATGTGATTCGATGGATCGACTCTCGCTTATAATCAAATAAGAAAGAGATCCATTGGTCGCAGTAGTAGATATTTTCTCTATTGCAGATTTTGTTTGGGATCCATGGCTTGAACAACGATATTGGGAGTATATCAGCTTTCTGAGTGTCAGGCCCACGAGTCGGAGTTCCTTGACTCAGGCGAGTCGAGCGCCCCACACGAGCACACATAGGCAATACGACGAACAGGCGCACTCCATGGCGACGGGCACGCCCATGGGCGCCTCGGGTCATGTTGGGTGACATGCGACGTTATGGGAATTTCGTTCCACCATAACTGAGGGTGTGCAACATGACAGGTAGACGGATGTATTGGTGTAGTGGTGGGGTAACGACGTTCATAAACATGTCGGCTAAAACGTCACAACGTAACCGAGTGGACGAAGCCGACGTTACAAAGTAACATGGCGGAGGGCATTTTCCAAGGGGTCGGGTCAACTTGGGTCCACCGAGAATCACCGACGCCCTCACCTCGGCAGGAGTCGTGGTATAAATGGAATGGTGGAGCAGACAGTTCAACATTGGCAAGTGATCAACCACCTTCACACTTCTACCGCAACACTAGACTTGCAGGGATCGGCAAGGATGAGCCCGCTAAATGGGCGGTTGCAAATCTGAACATATTTACAAGTCAACTCGGGTAGCGGGTGCGGAAGTGCAGGGTGCAGTCACGAAAACGTGCAGTGACGGTTCAACGGATGAGCACGGACGTGCAACGCGCAGGTCACGGGTCACCACAGTGTGCACGGTGCGACGGTCGCGGTCATGACCGTGGGTGTGGGTCGGGTGACTAGACGTTACATCAAACATGATGGAGGCTAAACGCGTTTAGGGCGCGGGTCGAGTCGTGTGACTCCCCAGTTGCGCGCATGAATGCGCAACAAATCGTGTCTTGCAAAATCTGACTTTTATGTAAAAATAGGTGCTCAACCTATATAAAAACAACGAGCCAATTTATCATATTTATATATAAAATTTCATTTTACAACTGAGTTATGTGCACATTTCTAATTACTGAAGATGTTTTATATTCTGCATGAAACATGTTTAATAAGTGAACTTTAACAGTTGGAAAACTTGAAAGGTGTAGTTCAGAAAATGATGAAAAGAAAAAGTAGTCGTTTAGCCAGTTCCGCACGGCCCACCAACAAGGGAACGAAGGATGGGGGTGTGACAAATTGTATAAGAGCCAACAAGAAATGTTCCAGTAACCAGATATGTATGAAGTCTGAAGTTTCCTATAAAACTTGCTTGCATAGCTTGAGTTTTCTTGATCTAGAGCTTCTAGGTAAGAATATGCAAGCACTGGTGGACATAGGTGCCACACATAATTTTATGTCGGCAGTTGTAGCGAAGGAATTTGGGCTGCAACTTCTTCCAATTGATGTGGAAGTTAAGGCAATGAACTCCGGGACTAAATTTTCAGGTTTGGAAAATGAAGTGTTAGTTTGTATTGGTGATTGGCAGGGTTGTCTAGACTTCACTGTGATGGAGATGAGCAACTTTGACATGATATTAGGGTAGTACTTCTTGAAGGGTAACAAATAAATTGTTATGCCTTCCAACAGTGAGATAACATTATGGAAGGACTCACATTGGTGGAATTTACCTAGTCATATGCAGCATAGGGAAGTGAATGTTGAACAAGTTTCTGCACTAAGTATGAGCAAAGCTATGAAGGACCCAAGGATCGAGACATTTGCAGCAGTTATTCGAGGAGTCGAGACTGATGATGGAGTGGGGACGCCTATTCCTACCAAGATTTCTGAGGTAATGAAGCATTATGCAGATCTTATGCCTGATGAGATTCTGAAAGTACTACCACCGAGACATGCAGTGGACCACTCCATTGAGCTAGAGCCGGGAAAGGAACCTCCCGCAAAAGCTCCCTATCGACTTTCAAGGCCGGAATTGGAAGAGTTGAAGAGGCAGCTGAAGGACTTATCCGAAGCAGGTTTCATTCAACCTTCAAGGTCCCCTTATGGTGCTCTAGTATTGTTCCAACGGAAGAAGGATACGAATGAATTGTGGATGTGTTGTGATTATCGTGCATTGAACAAGCAAATGATAAAGAACATATATCCTCTACCGCTAGCAGCGGATTGTTTCGATAAACTTGTGAAAGCCTGAGTGTTTTCCAAGCTAGACTTGAGACAGGGGTACTATCAGGTGCGAATAGCTGAAGGAGACGAGAAGAAGACCGTGATTGTGATGAGATATGGAAGCTTTGAATTCCTATTCATTCCATTCAGGTTGTGCAATGCTCCAGCCACGTTCTGCACATTAATGAACGATTTACTTCGTCCATACCTTGACACCTTTGTGGTGGTGTACTTGGATGACATCGTAATTTTCAGTGATAACATGGAGGATCATAAGAAGCATTTGCAATTGGACTTCGATCTGCTGAAGGAACATTAGTTATACTTGAATAAATCCAAGTGTATGTTTGCCCAAATCGAGATTCTGTTCCTTGGCCGCATTATTGGAAAAGGCCACATACGGATGGAGTCGAGTAGAGTCAAGGCCATAGAGGATTGGGTGGAATCAAAGAATGTCCATATTATGAGAGTTTTCTTGGGGATGACCAGCTACCAACGAAAGTTTGTAGAAGGGTATTCCAAGATAATTGCACCACTGACAGACCTTTTAAAGAAGGGGAAGCGATGGAATTGGACAGAGAAGTGTCATGAGGATTTTTAAGAGCTGAAGAGAAGGATGATGACAGCACCTATACTGAGGCTACCTGATTTCGAGAAACACTTTGAGGTTCACACCGATGCATCATATTTTTCAATTAGAGGGGTTCTGTTGCAGGATGGCCATCCAGTGGCTTATGAAAGTCGAAATTTGTAGGATAGAGAGCGCAGATATCCGGTCCATGAAAAGGATATGACTACCATCATTCACTGTCTACATGTCCGAAGACATTACTTGGTAGGGAAACCATTCGTTGTTAAGACTGACCATGTTTCTACAAGTTATTTTGCATCACAACTGAAGCTATCAACGAAGCAAGCTTGTTGGCAAGACTTCTTGGCAGAGTTTGACATGACTCTTGAGTATAGGCCGGGTAGACTCAATGACGTTGTATATGCCCTCAGTCGAAAGGCGCAACTAGCATCATTAGAAGAAGAAGATCGATCTGATAGGACAAGAAGAAGGGTCAACATGTCCACGGAGATGCAAGATAGGCTTCGAGCTAGTGTGGAAACATATACACAAGAAAAGTTGATCTTGAAGCTGGTAAAGGAAGGGAAAACACGTAAGTTTCACTTACGGGATGGCTTCTTGTTCTTTTAGAATCGACTCTAAATTCCAAATTCATCAGGACTTAGGAGGCATCTTTTGAAGAAGTGCCATGACTCATCTTGGGTTGGCCACCCGGGGCAGCGTTGGATTATGGCATTATTGGAGAGAGGATACTTCTGGGAAAGGATGAGGCGGGAAGTGGAGGAGTATGTACATACGTGCATCATTTGTCAACAAGACAAATTGGATACTTAGAGACAAGGAGGATTGTTGCAGCCTTTGCCGATTCCAAAGAGACCATGGATGAGTGTCTCTATGGAATTCATTTCTCACTTACCAGTGGTGCAGGGGTATAACGGGATCATGGTTGTGGTAGATCGTTTTTCCAAGTATGCCAACTTCGTTCCAATGAAGATGCCATGTGGAGCAGAGAATACAGCTGGGATTTTCTTCAAATGCGTTGTGAAGTATTGGGGGATACCGATGAGTATCATATCTGACGGAGATTCACGCTTTACAGGGAAGTTTTGGAATGCCATGTTCAAGCTATTTGGGATAGAATTGCTATAGATTTTGAGTTACCATTCGCAAATAGATGGACAACCCGAGTGCATTAACGCATTGTTGGAGGACTACTTGAGACATTATGTCACGGATGATCAAAATAATTGGCCTGAACTCCTGGATATTGCTCAGTTCAAATACAATATGCAAAAGAGTTCTGCAATGGGATATACTCCATTTGAGTTGGTCAATGGACATATGCCAGTTGTACCGCATACGGTGCTACCCAGAAGATTTGGAAAGAGCCCTCATGCAAAGAGGTTCTTGACAACATGGGAGGAGGCCTTGGAGTTAGCATGGATGCACCTATATGATGCAACAAGGAGAATGAAGAAACAGGAAGACAAAGATAGAAGGGATGCACACTTCAGTGTTGGAGACATGGTTTATCTGAGGATCACCAGAGATCAGTTTCAGCCACCCAAGGGGACTGCTAGGTCTTTGACGAGACGATATGATGGGCCATTTCGCAAGAAGAAGAGAGTTGGTGAAGTTGCATATGAATTGGAGCTTCCAGACCATATGCATTCCAAACATCCTATCTTCCACATGAGTCAACTGAAGAAAATCAGACTTGATGTTGATCACCTAGAGACAACAACACCACCGAGAGTTCCAACCATGATCATTGACAAACCAAACTTGATTTTGGAGAAGATCCTTGATCTTTGAACAACATGTATTGGAAGCAATGCCCAAAGGGAGTTTCTCATTCAATTGGGAGACAGACCAGAGGATTCGAGTTTGGAACCGGAGGATTCGTTGTGGAATTGGCGAAAGGATATAGCAGAGTTTGATGAATAGTTGATGAGGTCTATCAGATTTCCGAGGATGACAATGACTCAAGGTGGGGGAGTATGTCAGGCCCACGAGTCGATGTTCCTTGACTCGGGCGAGTCGGGTGCCCCACATGGGCACACATAGGCAATACGACGGACATGCGCGCCCATGGGTGCCTCGGGTCCCGTTGGGCAGCATGCGACGTTATGGGTATTTCGTCGCACCATAACCGAGGGCGTGCGACATGATGGGCGGACGGACGTATTGGTGTAACGACGAGGTAGCGACGTTCATAAACACGTCGGCTAAAACGTCGCAACGTAACCGAGCGGACGAAGCCGACACCAAAGGGGCACGGAAGATTCGAGGTGTAGCTCCGGCGGACGAAGCCGACATTATGAAGTAACATGACGGAGGGCGTTTACCAAGGGGTCGGGTCGGTTCGAGTCCACCGAGAGTCATCGATGCCCTCACCTCGGCAGGAGTCGTGGTATAAATGGAACAGTGGAGCAGACAGTTCAACATCGGCAAGCAAGAAACCATCCTTCGCACTTCTACCATAGCACTAGACTTGCGGAGATCGACAAGGATGAGTCCGCTACACGGGTAGTTGGAAAGCTTAACATGTTTACGGGTCAGCTTGGGTAGCAAGTGCGGAAGTACAAGGCGCGGTCACGAAAATGTGCAATGACGATTCGACGAATGAGTGCGGACGTGCAGCGCATGGGTCACGGGTCACCACAACGTGCAAGGTGCAACGTTCATGGGTGCGGTTCGGGTGACCAGACGTTACAGCAAACACGATGAAGGCTGAACGAGCTCAGGGCATGGGTCGAGTCGTGTGACTTCCCAGCAGCGTGCCTAAACGTGCGATATGTCATGTCATGCAAAATATGACTTTTATGTAAAAACAGGTGCTCGGCTTGTATAAAAACAACGAGCCAATTTTATCATATTTATATATAAAATTTCGTTTTAAGATTGACTTATCTGCACATTTCTAATTGTTGAAGATGTTTTATATTCTGCATGAAACATATTTAATAAGTGAACTTTAACACTTGGAAAAATTGAAAGGCGTAGTTCGGAAAATGATGAAAAGAAAAAGTAGTCATTTAGCCGGTTCTGCATGGCCCGCCAACGAGGGAACGAAGGATGGGGATCTGACACTGAGGAATCTAAGAGGATGAATCACCAGACCTGATCTAGATCTACAATTTTTGTCGTGTTTCTCGATGGCTCTGTCTTCCCTTTAAAAAGATCGGGGTGATTTGATGGATCGTCTCTCACTTACGATCTCCCCGCAATCACCTCCTCTCCTCTCGGATATGTCCTCTAGCATAGATCTGGGAATTTGTGCTCAAGAACCGATCCATAAGAGGGTGGATCTGGGTTGTCAACCCTTAGCTTCGACTAGAGGAAAGTTGGCCCAAATTTTTACTAAAACCTTGACCGGAAGTCAGTAGGTGTGAGGATTGGGATCTATGAACGAGTTCAAGTTTTGCAACAAAAGATCCATGAACATATAGGTATTCCAAAACGCTTTCAAATTTTGATTTATGTAGGGAAATATTTTCAAGAGGGAGTCAAGTTACATGACTATGAAATTGGAACTAATTCAACCATCATCCTGAACTTACGTCTACTTGGAGGTTGTCCGAGAACCAACTCGAAAGGCCCAGATTATTTCAAGTATGTAGTAAAAAGGAAGGAAAAACCACAAACTAATGCAGAACAATGCTCCAATATTCTTGGTCCCTATATAATGGAGCAGATGAACTAGTTTCCGACACTAACAACCAACCTTCCAGAAGTTAATGAGTTATACTCTGTTTCCCACGCAAATGAAATAATATGTAGATTTAATGGTTTCGGGCCCAAATCAGAGAACTTACATCAATGGATATACTCTACCAGGACGGAAAACTGTCAATTTTATCTATGTTCAAAAGGGTTCTTCATAGTTAAGTTTGACACAAAAAGAGATTTGGAATATGTTTTAAATGAGGGACCATGGTTCTGGGGCAATGCGGGTCTCTTCTTGACACCATGGTTCCTGGATTTTGATGCAAATACCATGGTGGTATCCTAAATGCCAGTCTGGGTCCGGTTACATAATCTTCACCTAATTTTTTTCATCACTTAGTATTACAAGGAATAGGGAATTCCTTGGGGAAGTTCTTAAAAGTGGATGTAGATCGAGTCTCAAAATGCGTTTTAACCTTTTCCAAAATATGCATAGAGGTAGATCTCAGTAAAGGATTACCTGATAGAATTATTTTGTTACATAAAAATCTGAGGTGGACTCAGCGAGATGATTATGAGAATACGACCTTTCACTGTCGTATGTGCTTACAAACTGGTCACCTTCAAAACACGTGTCCACAAGAAAAAAAAGATCCAAAAAAGAAAAAGCGACGAGATTCAAAACCGAAAAGATGGAAATTTTCTAAACCCTGGGAAGTTGAAGCAGAGGAGGTAGAAATGCTTGATTGGAGGTTTCTGTGGTGTAGTTTTTCAAATGTCAAACTCGGATTATCCACAGTCGTCATTTTCTGGTCTACGTTTCGAGTCTAAATCAAGACTCATCTTCAAGACAACCTGCAAAGAAGAGAACAAATCATAGGTCAATAAATAGTGGAAAAGGTAGATGAAAAGGGCCGACCAATTTTTTATTTTAATTTATTTTAATTTTTTTTTTTTAACTAATTTATTTCCATTAATGTTAATTTATGTCTAAAGGAAAATCTAGCCTAGATTAGAAATAATGTTATTATTTAAAAGGAAACTTTAATTATAAAGGAGATCCTAAAGGTCTATAGAAGATAATTATAATTATAAGAGGATGAGTGTCTAGTGTATTAAAGTAAAATAATTATAATTTTATGTAATATAATATTTATTTTAATGTGATATTTATATAATATTCATTAATATAATATTCAATTATGTTATTATGATGTAAAATTAATATAATATTTATTTCAATAAAATTAATTACTTTATCTATTATTTGAATTAATTATAAAAGTGAGGGTTATCCAACTATAAGGAAGGTTGTTATTAACCCTAAGGGACAATACTAGGGTAATTTTAATTAAATTAGAAGGGAAGAGAAGGGTCATGAAAATGTTCCTAAATGAGGTAGAAATTAAGTAGATTATTATAGTTATTTTTAATTAGGATTTAAAAGGGGCATATAATTAGGTAATGCGGCTACTCTTAATAAGATAAAATAAACAAGGACGCAGAGACAAGAGGGAGGGGCTAAAGGGGGAGAGAGGAGGTTTTTAAGAGATATGAAAATAAATATGGAAAGGCGGAAGGTTGACGGAAGGAAGGCCTAGAACAGAAACAGGAGAAAGGAAGGAGAGTGGAAGGGGAGAGGAGAGTGGTGGCAGAAAATGAAAAGGCTATGTCAGGGAAGCGAGAAAGGGCAATGTTGAGTGAGAGGAAAGATCAGGACACAACAACCAAAATGGAGTAGAGGAAGTTTTTAATTCTGAGAAAGGATGTGAATCCAATTCCTGCTAATCTCTAAGCCTCCATCTCTATTGAGGTTGTTAGGGTGTTTAATGATTTCCAGGGCTTGCCGCACTTTACGCTTAAACTGATGCTTTTCATTGGCAATGACAATAGCATCCTCCAGGCATATGTGGTGTCGTGTCTTATTAGAGTGTTCTGCTAAAGCCGAGGTTTTGGTTCTTCCTAGTCTAATGTCTGCCCCATGTTCTTTGAATCTTATTTTAAAAGTCCTGCTTGTTTCCCCAATAGAGCTCCCTCCACATGAAAAATTAATTTTGTAGACCCCTTTTCGTTAGAGGTGATCAGGATCATCCTTCACTGATTTCATCCTTTGTTTGATAGTCATTAGAGGTTTGAAGGATGCTTTAATGTCTTTCTTGGCTAGAACTTTGGCCATCTTGTCTGTGACCCCTTGTATATAGGGGAGATATGCTTTTTTTGTTGCGGTATTATCCATTGGAATTGTTTTTCTACTGGATCTAGCTCTTTGAATAGCTTTGTTGATGTCTTTCTTACTGTATCCCAAGTTCACAAATGATCTTCTTAGATGCTCTATTTCTTCCTCAATGTGAGAATTGTCTGATATTCTAAAAGCTCTTGTGAAAAGAGTCAATAGGACCCCCATCTTTTGGGTCGGGTAGTGGTGTGAATTGGCATGCAAGTAATTTTCAGTATGTGATTTCTTCCTGAACACTTTGTGCCCAAGGGTTCCGTCTTCATTTCTTAGGAGAAGAATGTCAAGAAAATGGATACGGTTATCTATCTCACCTTCCATAGTAAATTGTATATCTTTGGAAATGCTATTAAGGTGGTCCAGGAAGTTTTTTTTTAAAAGCATTTCCAAAGATATACAATTTACTATGGAAGGTGAGATAGATAACCGTATCCCTTTTCTTGACATTCTCCTCCTAAGAAATGAATACGAAACCCTTGGGTACAAAGTGTTCAGGAAGAAATCACATACTGACAATTACTTGCATGCCGATTCACACCCGGCCAAAGATGGGGTCTATTGACTCTTCCTGAGCCCTTAGAAATAGAATATCGACAATTCACATTGAGAAATAAATCTAAGAAGATCATTTAATGAGCTTTGAATTTATAGTAAAGAAAGACATCAAGCGAGTATTCAAAGAGCTAGATGCGGCAACAAGGAATTCCGTGGATAATACCACAACAAAAAAAAACTGCATCTCCCCTATGTAAGGAGTGCAAAATGGATGGCCAGTTATAGCCAAGTTTCAGCAAAGCCTTCCAGGCCCTCAATGACATCGGACAAAGGATGAGAATCGATTGAGGATGATCTTTGATCGCCTCCAGCGAAAAGGGGGTCTACAAAATTAATTGTTCATGTGGAGAACTATATGGGGAAATAGGTAGGACTTTTTAAAATGGAATTCAAGAACATGGGAGCGGGCATTAGGAAGAACCAGTGGCATTTGAGACCTCCTAATACTGACTCCCTGCTATAGGAGGATATTTGTTTCATTGCCAATGAAAGCATCGGTTAAAGAAACCCTGGAAATCATTAAACACTTCACAATACAATAGGCAGGAGGCAAGGATTGCGGGGGTGGATTGCATCCTTTCTCCCAAGTATTTTTTATTAGATGCGATCTTTCTCTCACTCGGCCCATTGCCCTTCCGCCTTCCCCTAAGCATAGCCTTTTCCACCACCTCTCCTCTCCTCAACTCTCCTCCTTCTCTGTTTCCATTCTAAGCGCTTCGGCCCGTCCCGACCACTCCCGCCTTTCCATATTTTCATATCTCTTAGAAACTCCTCTCTCCCCCTTTATCCCCCTCCTCTTAGCGATCCTCATCTTGTGGAAATACCTGGTGCCATGTCCCTTTTAATCTAATTAAAAGTAACTTATAATAATCTACTTACTACTTAATTTCTACCTTTAGGAACCCTTCTTCCCTTCTAATTTAATTAAACCCTAGTATTATCCCTTAAGTGTAACCTTCCTTATAGTTGGATAACCCTCACTTTTATATTTAATTCAAATAATAGATAAAGTAATTAATTTTATTGAAATAAATATTATATTAATTTTACAGCATAATAACATAATTGAATATTATATAAATATTACATTAAAATAAATATTATTGTTAGTATGAATCCTTTGTCGAAGTGTACGAAAAAGGACCACTTTAGCTACGCATAACTAATAGCCCTAACAACGAAAGTGGCTGCCAATATCTTCAGATCTGCGGTTAATTAGACAAGAAAAGAGCTGCAAAACACCAGATCTATGCATGGAAAGACATTAAGCAGTAAAAATAAGGGTTTGCTCCATATACCAATAGACAAGACAAGAACAATTTTTAAAAGAATTTTTGTATTAATGGGGCACCTGGGAGGAAAACCAGAAGGAGTATCCAATTCCCCTCAGTGGGATGGGTTCTTGGAAGTCCTCAGCACTTCAAATCTAATATTTCTCTCTCTAGTTGATGTAGAAAACCCAATGCAAAGAGTAGAGCTCAATGGGAGCAAATGATGGAGATATGTGACCAAGTGTATAGATCCAGAGTGATCTAATAGGCAACAAAAGGTGAGGAATGGTAGGAAAAACCCTCCTATTTATAACAAAATATTGGGTCATTCTAGATCTTGGTGCATGGGTTAACCAGATCTAGATCCACTTTTATGGAATATTTTATTATATTTGTTGGAGGGAAAAGGTATTTGACTTGGGTCAAATCCCTTAATTTGTCAAAAATAAATAAATAAATGATTTATTTATCTTTTTAAGGAAGTGGTTAAAAGATAATCAAATAAATAATGATTTATTTAATTATTTATGGGTGATTTGGTCATATTTAACAAGGAATATCATCTAAATAAGGTTTAAATGATTATTCCTAGAAAATAATAAGATAAATAAAGGTTTATCTAATTAATTTCTTTGATTTTGGGTTAAACATGATTGGGAATAATAATTAAATTATGGTTTAATTAATTATTCCATGAGGAAAATCAAACAAATATAGGTTTGTTTAATATTTCCTTTTAGGGTTTCCTGTTTTAACATAGTGAAAGCAATTTTACTTAGGGTAAAATTGGTCTTACATGGTGTACTTGGGTCCATCTAATGATAATAGGTTAGATGACCAAAAAATGGTGTAACAGATTTCCCCCCAGCGTGCGAGTGTGAGGAGCAAATCGTATGACCGAAGTACGTTGTAAGAACTCAATCACTAGACAACAAAAGGGAAGTCAGAGAGAGAAATGTAAGGTAGATAGTGTGCTGAAGGACTAGACCCTGAGGAGACGAGACTCGCAGGTGCAAAAAGTCTCTTTTTATGAGAGGGTACCTGTGCTGAAGGCGGCGGGGGAGACATACCTATGCCCGCCGAGACAAAGTACAAAAGAATAGTGTGTCCAGTAAACAAGGGACCGAACCATAAAGTACAGTTGGCATAATCATGAGCCAGATAAAAAATACAATGAGGAATCCCACATACATGCTGTGCCTGGGATAACAGCCAGGACTTGTACAATAATATCTGAGTACATGAGATATAAATACAACCCAAATGCCCCCTGTAAATGGGGAAGGGCTCACAAAATCTGACTGATACATGCAAATCAAAGAGGCGCTGCAAGTGGCTATGGCCAACATCATCAAATATCTGGAGCTGCATCGAAGGCTGCGAAGAAGAGGTCATCCGGGCATGTGGGGGGCTACCTGCAGGGCCACCCCCTCATGAGGGTTGAAACATCTCACACACACCCGGGAATCATCAAGAGCTGCTGCTGGATCACTGGACCATCAAGTATACGAATCTCGATCATGCTGAAAGGAGCTGGAGAAACAATCAAGTCAAAGGGAAAGGAGATATCCCTTTGCCTGATCCGAGGCACCGAACAAGAGTGGACGCTGGAACCAAGGTACACCGCTCTCTAGACCTGGCTTCTGGAATGAATGAGCTGGTGTCGACAGAAGGAGGTCCGCCATAGGTGAGGCAATGAGAGATCCTCAACTAAGGCACGAGAGTCAAGAGTAGAGCGACGGACAGACTGACACTAATGATGATAGTGAAGTGGAAAGGACTGAGTAGCTAATGGACGACTTCCCTTGCTAGAGCATAAAGGGCATGAATGACATGGCAGCGACTGACACAACATCATCAGGGATGGGGGACAGTGAAACTGAAGGTCATAATGTGCGACACAAGAGAGAGACCAAGCGATGAAGGATGGAGGGCTATAGTGGGGTACAAAGGGACTCGGTATAGACTCCATGGAGGGAATGATGACTCAACTTGGATGCTCTAAACAAGGGCGACTCGATGGTGCTGCCACACAGTAAAGGCCCCAATGGGGGACCGTGGAAACATGAGTACAAGATGGGAACTCATGACGAAAATCGACACGAACAAAGACAAGTAAGGAGGCAAGATGGTGCCCCAAGTACAAGTGTCGTAAGTGAGGAAATTCGATTTTAAGGAGAGGTGAAGTGATCCTTCTTGGATAAAATGTGTCCTGGTGAAGTATCAGATCACGAAAAACTAACAGATATCCGTTTGAGGGCTCGGTGAGAGCTTTCCAACGGTGCAGACGGTTTGTCAAATGGGGCTACGGTGTAGTCGCAGCAGGCGAAAGAAGAAACAGGGGTTCTCTTTTAATAAGGCAGTTTTCCCTCCAAAATCACTCATTTGCTATTGTTGCTGTGGTGAATGTAGAGAGGAGAGAAGGCCCTAAATCTTGCGGCGAACGTAGCGGACAAACCAACCGTTGGAATCGAGATCCGTCAGTTGCAGGTAAGAGGCCTGACCTTTCTCTTGCATTTTGATGGATTACATTTTCAGTTTAGGGCCCAGAATCCCAGAAACAGCCCCTCCCTCATCTCTACGGTCGGGTCGCACTTTTTGGGGCAAAAAGTGCGACCTGGTCCAGAAAAGAGCAGAAAACTGCGACCTGGGAGATGAGGGGGGTTTGGTGCTATTTGATGGCTGAGAGCTGGGTTGTTGTGTTTGGTTATGATTTTCCCGATCTGTACGCTGACAAAAATGATGTGTTTGTGCAGGTATGGCAGAGTTACGGGTCAACTGGAGAGAGAGAGATCTGGAGACACTACGGATAGAGATCCAGACGGATCAGGGCGTCCGCCGTGTATTGGCCAGATTTGGGGTTCTCAAGTTTTTGGAGAACCCTTTGATGAGAGCAGGGGAACCGTTACTGGCCCGGATTATCAGTTACTGGGATCCAGATCAGGAGATCTTTGTAGTGCAGGGGCACAGGATCGAACTGACGGTCCAGGACGTGCACTTTCTGACTGGGCTCCCGCCACTGGGGATGGTGGGAAACACACAGCCAGTGTTGCCGCGGGGGCGGCATATCATGGAGTTCGTGGAACGTCATTGTCGACCGGGTCTCCAAGTCAAGGGGACTCGAATACCGATCGGGGATCTAGAGAGGCTAGAAACCCGTGCAGTGGCCGCAGCTGTGCTGCGAATCCTGGGCATCCAGGCGTTCCATCACATCCTTTGGGGGCAAATGATGATGGAAAGTGTCTTTGGTGGGACCTACTATGGGTGGGCCCAAATGATGTTGGTGTCGCTAAAGCGTGATTGTCACTATGCATGCGGCAAGTGAACCATGGCCCTTTCAAATATGGGACTTTGTTGTGCGCCTTCTTCTTTGAGAAGATCTAGACCTTGAGGCCGTGTACGGCTTCCATATGGGGGCAGAAGAGGCGGGATGCGCCGTTAGAGGACGACTCTTGTGCGAAGGAGAGGAGGAGAGAGCGGTCGGCGAGTGTTGACCGAGTTTTTTGCCCATTGGGATCGGATGCCATTGTACATATCTGTTATCCTATAGTGGGATGACTACGTGGAGATAGGATTACCACTTCCATACGGTCGAGTGCGGGCCCGATGGTAAGTGACAGATTGCTATTCTTGTGTGGGCATGTTAAATTTTTTTGAATAGTAATTTAGGGTACTGATTCATGTACTTTTGGTATGCAGATATAGCACCGGTAAAACCGACCGGATATATGGGACGACCGGCAGCATCTGGAGCTACAGGTCCGAGTGGGTCGAGAGCGGCGCATAATGAGGATGCAGCTACCTGGCCCGGGACATCGCGTATCAAAACTAGTTGTTGGCCGGATATCGAGCGCGGGTGGCGGGGACAGAACGACAGTTCATAGAGCCATGTGTTGGTCTACCCTCGGGTGCGAGTGTCATGCGGCGCATGGCGATGACAGGGACTATGCGCGATCTACATCTTTGCGGCAGAGCCATTGGCCCGGGATCCTCCAGATAGTGATTAGGGGTGGGGCATGTGGTGCCCCCTATTATGTATGTAGGGGCAGGTGGTGCCCCCAGTTTTGGGTTTTTGTAACATCTATGGGCATGTCATATGTATCAGAGTAGATGGACTCTAGACACATGTTTTGCGACACATATTATGGATATGCATCGTTTTTTGATGGTTGTTAATGTTATTGTCTTGTATGGAATGTGTGTGATAAATGCCAATCTAGAACATGGTTTGCAATACTATCCACATAGTGATTCTGTTCTCGAGGTACATGGTTGAAAGTTATGGTTTCAAATGCATGTATCAAGATTTTCACTCGTAAATAGTGTCTAAATAGCATAGGGTTATGCACACGATAAACACCATTTAGTTGCATGACAAGAAGTAAGGAATCCAAACGAACATGCAGATGGAGGATGCGATGAAAGAGGGCATCGGCTAAGAGACCACGCACTGCATCATATTCGTCCTGATTATTGGTGGCAGAACCAATGCATACCCCGTTAGAGAGAACAAGTTCATGCAATGGGGTGAAAATGGCCCAACCTGCCGAGGCTAGATTCCTGGAGTAGCGACTTGCACCATCGACATAACCGATAAAGGGTGTGGACGAGGGGTCCTGCAGAATGGTGTGACAAGACAATAAATGAGGGGAGGAAAGGTAATGACGGCAGCGTGAGTGGACAGAAGTCATCGGGCGGCAATCGCAGGAGGGAGTGCGAGGGGCAGGATGACCATGACTCATACGGGGTGGTATATGAGGGCTATCGGAAGCATGGTGAGGACTCGGGCTGCAGAGGTCAAAAGGGACATGGGTGGAGTGGTTGCGTGTATGGGTAGGAAAAGGGTGGTCAAGGGACACAACAGGGGAGGATGCAGATGGGCTAGGCTCTGAGTGTCTCGCAGAGGAGGATAGGTAAAGAATGGTAATAGTAGACTCCGTCATCGGAACATCAGGGGGGGAATATCGATGGGAGCGGGGGGATCCTCAGGTTGACCTGAAGCATACTGCGCAAGGATAGGAGAGGCGGATTGATTTTGTTCAACCTCATACTCTCGGATTACCTCTAAAGAGGCACGGTAGTGCGTCAGGTGAGGACAATGATGGGAATAATGGCCATGAATGCCGCACAAAGCACAGGGCTTGTTGGTGCGGAGAGTCTTGGGGTTCTTGGTTACGGATGAAGAAGGAATGGGGGCTTCAGGGACCGTAGACTCAGGGAACACGACTTTAACCATGGGCTAAATACGGGGCAACTCAGGACAAGCATGGGTGGCATGACTAGTGACATCACATAAAGCGCAAGGCTTTGCGGGCGGCAAGGCTTCGCGGGCGGTAGAGGGGCCGGCTCAGTCGGTCGGTCGTGGTAGTCTTGTCTTTGGGTGCCCAGCACGGGCTTTTGCCTTTCTTCCGAGAGATGTAATCGTTGTTTAGGGAGAAGGGTCACGTGAGAGGTAGGAGGCACGAGAGACAGAGGAAGCTGGGGGACTGGTTGAACCCCGTTAATCAAACCCTGAATGGCTGAGCGGATGACCAGGGGGGGTGGCGGCTGGGGGGTCAAGGTACCAAACCGGAATACCCAAGGTCAAGTTAGGGAGAGAAAGGGTGGCCATGACGGGGAAGGAATATACTCCGGGAGGGGGAGCCAAGAAGGGGATCTGTCCAGCAGGGTAATGACCAGGAGGAACGGCTTCAAGATGGTTAAGGCCAGGAGGGACCGATCCTGGAGGATAAAAGGGTTTCGAGGGGATACCAAGCTGTAGGGGTAGGGCGAAGGAGGGAGTCGGCTGGTTGAGATGAATCGCTAGGAACGGGTTGCGAGAGGGCTTGGAGGAGGTTCTTGACCTTGGGCGAGCCCTTACGGGCAACTGAGACCGATTGTATCATACAAACATTCGATGGTGGGATCGGTGACGGGAGGGGGGGGGTTAGGGAAAGTTCAGCGAGGGAGGAATCTTTGTAAACGCCGGGGGAGACACTGGTCAAAGAATCAACGGTTTTCTTGTTGGCTACAGAAGAGATCGTCGTCTCAGGGGAGGTCTGTGATTTTGGCTCATGATAAGTCAACTGGTCAATAGTGACTATCTTTCCATTATGGGGGAAAGACATCTTGGGAAAGATCGCGTATGGGACATCAGACATAGCATAGGTGTATCTTCACCCCAATAGAATGTTGTAATCTAGCGGGGCGTCGATGACTTTGACGTCAACGCAAACAGTCTTACCGGCGAGGGTGATAGGACAATTACGAAACAGGCCAATGAGCTGGGAGGCATGACCATCCCATGCTCGAAGGGTGATCGTGGAAGGGGCCAGCTCAGGAGATCCGAGTTGCTTCCAAACCGAAGCGGACATCACGCATGTGGATGCCCCCTCGTCGATTATACACCGGGATACGTTGGCGTTCCAGATTTTGACTGGGATTTGGAAGGCGACGGAAGGAGGGAGGGGAGGATGGTCCGATTGAGTGGCATCGAAAACAATCATTTGTTCATCAGCAGGATCTACAGTGCCCACGGCAGATAATAGAGCCTTCTTTTGGGAAGGGTACGACTGTAGGAGTTCTAGTGTGGAAATGGCAGCAGGAGACTGCGCCAGATCATCTACTATGCTATAGGAATGAGCAGCTCGACCAGAAGCAGCATTTCGACGTAATGGTCCCTTAGGGATCTTGGTAGGGACCTCAACTTTGGGTTGAGGGATATGTAAGAGACCACTGGATGTTGAAAGAGGCTGTAGAACTTTGAAGAGGGAGGCTCGAGGCGGACGCGAGCGAGGAGGCTTGGGATGCTTGGCGCTTGAGGCCAGAGTTTGAAGGTGAAAGACGACGGATGGGTTAGGATCGGAATGCATCATAAGGATACGTGTCAGAACAGAAGGAAGGGGGAGTGGCGACCTAGCTATCAGGCGGTTGGGTAGCCACAAATCCTTGCTGAGGGAAAGAATCAGTAAACACAGCCGGTTGGGTAGTGGCCACATTAGGAGGAGCATGAGGGGAGGCGTGTTTTCCGCGCAATGTGGCTTGAGACTCCCACATCTACCGCATCTGGGGTAAGAGGGGACAATCATGGGTATAATGACCATAAACACTGCAACACGAACAAGGTTTGTTTGTGCAAAGCGACTTGTCCGGCCTGGGCTGAATGCTCTGTTGCTGGTTGGCAGTGTTAGGGTCGACACCATGTTAGGGTCGACACCGGGATTGGGTCCACGGTACGAGCGGTGGTTTGGATTGCCTCAGCCTTCTTTGAGAAGAAGGGGGATTAGTCAGCCATCCTATTTTTGTGCAAATACTTACCCTGGAGGGGGCTGTAGGTGCTGGTGCTGGGGTTGAGGAGGCAAGGGAGGAGGAAGCGCATATGCTAGAGGAGTTGGCGCACCAGGCTGCGGATAAGGGTAATGGGTAGGTTGGGCAACATTGAGGTAAGCAGGAGGTTGGGCAAAAGGAGGAGGCATGCCGTGTCCTGGATACATGCTACCGGGAGGGGGGAGAGTGCTGGAGGAGGTAGCCCCTCCCTAAGGGAGACCATAGCCATAGGAGGTTGAGCGTATGGATGGGACAGGGCTCCAACGATACCGTCGGCGGAATGAGATGCCCCCGGGGCGTTAGCGCCACCGGGCCTGGGGAGGTCAGGAAGAACGGTATAAACATAACCAGATTGAGCGTAGATCAGGTCATATTTCAAGGCTATTTGGAGGCGGCTTCTTCGGTTTGATTGAGGAAAGTGAGGCGACATCTTTGCGAGGGGAGCGGGGAGGGTGAAAAAGAACAGGTCCATGTAAACCGATCTTCGAAGGGAGGGCTGCGACATAAGCTCTGTCTTCTTCGCCATTCCTGAACATGGGCGGAAAGGCGTGTTGAAGAGGATTGCTTGAAGGAAGTCAAGAGCTCCGTGCCAGTATCATATTGGAGAGGGAGCTGGAAGTACGACAATAAGGCTTGGGCAAGAGTCTCAAAGGTGGTATGGGTAGAGGTGGCTTGTTCGACATACCATTTAGAAGCTTCGCCGGTAAGCGTGCGTTGGAACAAACGAAGACAGATGGAGTCATCGGTAATGGAATTGGAGGAACACCACATGTGGAAAGACCGGACGTGATTGGTTGGATCTTCTCCATTAAGGCCCTCAAACTTAAGGATGTCATAGGGCAGCTTGGTTGGCATAGCGGGTCAGGTAGCATTGTGGTGAATGGGGTCATTGATCAGCGATGGAAATCGGGAGGCGAGGGCACACGCAGTAATACTGACACGGGGGTGGCACGGTAGTTCTATTGGCAGTTACGCTAGTAGTAGTGCGGCATTAGGGCCGGAGAACGGCCAGCGTTAGGCCCTGGACGGACATAGTGAAGGTGACGGAGAGGGGAACGGGAGGAGAAGGAGGGACCCGATGGATCGGGAGAGGATTGGTGCGGACCCGAAGGTGGGCCCAGCTCGACGGCCGGCGGGGCGGGCGGGTCGATCGGCCACGGCCCAGGGATGAAGGCCAGAAGTCTCGGGAAAGAAGTCGCCTTGGGGGCGCAATGATGACGAGGAAGAAGGAAAGCGACAAGGCGAGAAAGGGACGAGAATCAAGCGATGTCGAGGGCGGGGATAAGGTCTTGTGTGATTGATTTTAGAGTCTTTGCCAGGCGGTGTTAACTAGGCGCTTCTTCACTTAGGGTTAGTGTGTGGTGTGCGTTAATTTTAATTTTTAAACCCTTTTCGTTTTGAGAGAAAGAAAAAGTGTGTTGCGTAACTAAAAAGAAAACTGTGTAGAACAATATAGATTGCTGAAAGGACAGAACATTTAACAGCTAACTATGCATCAATCTAACCCAAAAAGGTGGGTCTCTCAAAACTACTCTAAAAGAAGGCAAAAATCTAGTCAAAACACACATAAAAAGAGGTAAATAGATCTAGGGTCGAAAGGGACAGGGGTCTAGAGGATAAAGCTGCTGAAAAGAGGTGCAGACCACAGCCAAGAGACAGAGGCAAGGTGGCTGGAAAAAGGAAGGAAATCAGAAAAAAACGGAGGGGGCAAGGGGGAGGCCCAAAAATTAGGTCCAAAAAAAATGAAAGGAGGTGATTTGAAAGGAAGAAAGGCTGATTTCAAAGGATCTGAAAGGGAGGTAGCAGATCTAGAAAAAAGGATGCTGAAGCTCTGAAAAACAGACGGCTGAAACAACTTAAAACTCTTCCACAAAAAGTGGAGGGTACTAAAGCCCTAAGGGGCTAGGTTCCCACTTAGGTGAGTAAAAACAGATCAGAACTTGGTCAAAACAGGTTGAGACAGATGCTGGAGGACCCTGGCAGAAGCTACAGCAAAACCCAGAAAAATTGCAGAAAAATTGCTGAAAAAATGGCAGGTCATAGTTTCTGACCTGATTTCAGTGCAGGGTGCAGGAAACATGCTGAAAAGTGCAACCTGGAGGTCCAGGTCGCAGGTTTAGGGCCAAAAAGTGTGACCCCCTGTTCCGGTTGTCTCGGCGGTAGATTTTCAGAAAAGTTGTCGTCTCAGTTGCGGCTGGTGTCGCTTACCGCTGATAGGGCCGAGAAACACGGAAGTTAGAAATTTTAACTGTTTTAGGGTTTTATGTGAGAAGAAAAACAACATAAAAATAGGAAAAATAAGCAGTGAAAGAAACCTAAGTGCAAGTAGTGGATATGCGAATATGGCAATGTGGTCGTAATTTAAAACCCGTGTGGAGTCGCCATTTGTTAGTATGAATCCTTTGTCGAAGTGTACAAAAAAGGACCACTTTAGCTACGCATAACTAATAGCCCTAACAACAAAAGTGGCTGCCAATATCTTCAGATCTGTGGTTAGTTGAACATAAAAGAGCTGCAAAAACGAGATCTATGCATGGAAAGACATTAAGCAGAAAAATAAGGGTTTGCTCCATATACCAATAGACAAGACAAGAACAATTTTTGAAAGAATTTTTGTATTAATGGGGCACCTGTGAGGAAAACTAGAAGGAGCATCCAATTCCCCTCAATGGGATGGGTTCTTGGAAGTCCTCGGCACTTCAGATCTAAGATTTCTCTCTCTAGTTGATGTAGAAAACCCAATGCAAAGAGTAGAGCTCAATGGGAGCAAATGATGGAGATATGTCACCCAGTGTATAGATCCGAGAGTGATCTAATAGGCAACAAAAGGTGAGGAATGGTAGGAAAAACCCTCTATTTATATGAAAATATTGGGTCATTCTAGATCCTTGGTGCATGGGTTACCGAGATCTAGATCCACTTTTTATGGAATATTTTATTATATTTGTTGGAGGAAAAGGTATTGACTTGGGTCAAATCCCTTAATTTGTCAAAAATAAATAAATAAATGATTTATTTATCTTTTTAAGGAAGTGGTTAAAGATAATCAAATAAATAATGATTTATTTAATTATTTATGGGTGATTTGGTCATATTTAACAAGAGATATCATCTAAATAAGGTTTTAAATGATTATTCCTAGAAAATAATAAGATAAATAAAGGTTTATCTAATTAATTTCTTTGATTTTGGGTTAAACATGGTAGGAATAATAATTAAATTATGGTTTAATTAATTATTCCATGAGGAAAATCAAACAAATATGGGTTTGTTTAATATTTCCTTTTGGGGTTTCCTGTTTTAACATAGTGAAAGCAGTTTTACTTAGGGTAAAACTGGTCTTACATGGTGTACTTCATATTATAAAATTTATAAAAACAAAGGTAGTATTCACGCTGAACAACTTTCCAATAATAAAATTTTCTAAGGTGGATTTAACTCCAATAATGGAGTTACTTATGGGTGGCCTCCAAAGGGTATGAACCTCCCAAAGGTTGAAATAAATAATTTTGATGGAACATAGGTCTTTACCTAACTAAATCAAATGGAACAATATTTTAAGTTTCACAATATTATGGATGATAAGAAAAAAGTTTACAAAACAACTTTTTTACTTTGAGATAAAACCTTATCAATGGGATCAATGGGTATTTAAAAGGAAACCCTATTATTTTCTTCTTATTCTTCTTCTTATTATTTCCATGAAAAATATATTTATATTCGATATGTGGAATATACATGTTTAAGTCCTCAAAGGGCTTCTTAAACTAAAAAATGAGGCTTGAAGCTATTACAACAAAGTTCATCATGTCACTTGCGAGAATTGAACCTAAGTGGTGGGGAGGATAACAATATTTCCTCATAACTTCCCAAGATAAACCCAATTGACAAAGCACTATTCTTATCATTATACATGGGGTTTATTTACAAGAGACATATAAGAACAACATAAGGAAGTTTGGGTACAATACTAGTTAAGTCAATTAACAAGAATCGATCACTTAGGTGATATTGAAGATTATAATTTAGAATTTCAAGTATTGGTTATAAGGGGGGATAACATAAAAGATGAACATTTATTGGAAATTTACAAGGAGACATTAAACATGATATTTTCTTATAACATCTTGAAAATATTATGGAATTTATATAATTTTTTTGTCATATTCAAGCCAAGAGTATGGCTACACACAAGTCTAACATTGGAGCATATGCAAGAAGAAAATATCAATTTGGGGTTCATATGAAAACCTTACCTTAGCCTACTAGAATATCGCAAAGGAAAATGGAGGAAAGAAGAGCAAAAGGACCAACGAACACATGGTCTAAAGGGAATAATGCCAAGAAAAACAATTGTTCATCTTGGAAAATAATGATGAAGAGGAAATGGAGACATATACACAAGAGGATGAGGAAGAATTTGGAAACTTCAAAAAGTAGAAAATGGATGATGAAAATGTGCACAACATTGATTCAAATAGATTTAAATATTTTTTTGTGCATTGGTAGGTTTATCAACACCTCAAACCTTTAAGTTTGTGGGATAAATTAAGAAGAAAAAGCCATAGTTCTCATTACTTGGGTAGCACCCATAAATTCATTGATAAAAGATTAACAAAGCGCCTCAATTGTTTTGTATATCCCATGAAAAAATTTCAAGTTTTGTTTGTTAATGGGGGGGGGGGGGGGGTATTAATTGTGTGGGAAAATGCCACAACATTAAACATAGTATGGGAGAATACAATTTATAAATCCAAATGTATAACATTCTCGTTGAAGGTGTAGATGGTGTTTTTGGATTCAATTATTGAGAACATTAGGTATAATTTCTACAAACTATAAGGAAGCATTCATGAGATTTGACTTTGAAGGAGTTAAATATGAACTCAATGTGTTAAGATTTGGACCTTCTCAAGTCATCACGTCTCATTGATTGGAAAATCTCATAAAATAGGGTAGCATGGGAGCTATGGTTAATCATTATTCTATGGAAGTAAAATAGGAAGATAAAAGCATTCCAAAGGAATTAAAATGCACCTTGGAAAAACTTTATAGGGTAGTCTTCCAAGAAATTCCTAAAGTATCCCTCCACCCAGAGATCATGAACATCAAATTGAACCAATACTTGGAAGTATTCCTTCAAATAAAAGGCATTATATATTTCCTCATTAGCAAATTAGGGAAAGATTGAGAAAATGGTAGAAGACATACTAGATTTAGGTACTAGTAGGAGTTAATTTTCAATACCAATAGTGATGGTGAGGAAAAAATATAATGCTTGGAGATGTCTCCGGATTATAGATATATAAACAAAATCACAAATAAGCATAAATTCCATATCATAAATATTAATGAGTTGTTGGATGAGCTTCATGGAGTGGCTTATTTTGCAAAAATTGATTTAAGTTGTGATACCACCATAACAAATTAAGAAAATATGACTTTCCAAAACAAATTTTAGAACACATGAAGGGAGATATGAGTTCTTGGTCATACCTTTTGGATTAAATGATGCTTATTCTACTTTTAAAAGCCTTATGAACAAATTTATTTACCCCCATTTTTCTTTGAAAATATAATTATATATAGAAAAACATGGGAATGCCACATTAAAATACGAATAAAATTCTACAAATTCTTGAAAACAATCAAATATATGTAAAAATATCCAAACATGCTTTTGTGAAACAAGAAGTAGAGTATCTAGGTTATATTGTTTCGAAGGAAGGAGTTAATGTGGAGCCTCAAAAAGATCCAAGTTATTAGAAAATGGCATATTCCTAAGAAGATCAAGAGGGAGTTCTCTCAATATATTTTTGTCTTACAATATATTATTAGAAATTTGTTAAGAATTTTGCATGCATTTATAACCCGCTCACATTTTTATTGAAACAAAAAAAAAAACATTTGTATGGAATGATGAGGTTTCTTTGACATTCTTTCTCATAAAGGATGCTTTGTCCTTTACCCCAATACTAGCAAGAATTTATTTTGGTAAAACATTCAAATGTGATGCATCAGGACAAGGAATTATAGTATTGACACTAAAAAGGAGACCAATGGCTTTTGAAAGTGAAAAAGTCCACAGCAAAGACTTGGTGAAATATACATATGAAAAAAAATGGAAGCAATTTTACATGCCATTAAAAATGGTGACAGTATCTCATTGGAAGATTCTTTAAACTCAACAAACCATGATAGCCTAAAGTACTTTTTGGTGCGAATATTGTCATCAAAAGAGCAACAAAATGGGGTAGCAAAAATGCAAGGTTTTGATTTTAAAATAATCTACAAAATGGAGAAAGGAAATGTAGTAATAGATGCTCTTCCTAGAATAGAAGAAATCTCAAATTTACATGTTATTACATCTTATATTCTTGTATGGCTAAAATAATCTTGCCATGAATGGAAAAATGACAATAATAATAGAGAAAAAATACAACAAATTAAAGAATAGATGAGCTCAATGAAACATTAGGAGTGGAAGGGAGATATACTTTGGTACAAGTCTAGAATATGTGTATGCCCTTAATGAAAGTTGAAGGAAAAAATATTAAGGGAGTGCCATGATTCTCTGATGGCGTGGCATTTAGGGTTTCTTAAAACATAAGAAAGGATAAAAAAAATACAAGGAATGAAGAAATATATTCAAAATTTTGTAAGAGAATGTTAGGTTTGCCAAAGAAAAAAAAAAGTAATTTCCAAGGTATCTTCAACCATTACACATACCTAATCAAATATGGGAAGAGATATCAATAGACTTCATTATTGGTTTACCATAATTGAAAGGTAATGATGCCATTTTTGTGGTCATAAATAGATTCACAAAATATAAAAATTTTATGGAATTCAAAATACATATACATCGAGCCAAGTGCCAAAAAAGAACATGAAGGAAATTCATAGACTTCATGGTTTTCCTAAAGTAATAGTAAGTGATGAAGATAATAAATTCAAAATAAATTTTTGGAAAGAATTAGGGAAGATGAGTGGAACACCACTAGCTATGAGTTTAACATATCATGCACAAATATATGGTCAAACAGAAATATTAAAAAATGTTTATAGGGTTATCTATAATGTTATTCTTCAGACAAGCAATCTCAATGGATGAAGTTGCTTCCTCTAGCACATTTCACACATTTACTAAAATGTCCCTATATAAGGTCATTTATGGATATATGGCCTATATAAGGTCATTTATGGATATATGGCTCATAGTATATCATAAATTTTACAAGATAAGTCCAAAGTTACAAGCAATACAAACACATATGGAGAAGACTAAAGAATTTTGACGATTATTAAGGAAAACCTTGAAATTGTGCAAAATAGGATGAAGCAGCACGCAAAAAAACATCAAAGTTAAAGATTATTTGAGGAGGCAGATTGGGTATTTTTGCGACTACAACCACATAAGCAATGTACCTCAAGTAAAAGAAGAATTAAAAATTGGCTTCAAAATTTTATGGGCCCTACTAGATTATTCGTAGAATTGGAAAGTAACACTTAAATTAAATTTTCTTTTCTTCTTGCATTCATATGGTTTTTCATATATCTTGCCTAAAAATGATTTTGGGACAAAATATACCCATGCAAATACAAATTCTAGAATTAGATGAAGAACTTAATTTGATTCTTGACCCAGAAAAAAAAAAAAAAAAAAAAAAAAAAAAAAAAAAAAAAAAAAAAAAAAAAAAAAAAAAAAAAAAAAAAAATTAAATGACATTATCTAACTCATTGGAATAGAACTATTATGGAGTACCTAATCAAATGGAAAAAACATGCCTCTAAAAGAAGCTACATGCAAAAATGAGCAGTTAGTGAACAAACACCCTCAATTACAAGCTTTGAGGACAATCTCTTTTAAAGAGGGGGGTTATGTTAAGGCCCTACTAAACATTCATTATTATCTTATTAGTTATGGTTAGGTTGGATTAATGGTAGGTTACTTCACATCACTTTATGTCCTATTTATAATAAAGGGGATTCATTTGTACAAGCATGATATATTGTTTTATGCATTAGATTTTGTTGAAATTTGCAACAAGAAACAGTGAAATTGACACCCATAAATGAAATCCAGAATATGGCACCCAGAAATGGCTACCATATTAGGCTTTTGATTTAATTTTTCCTTAATTAAAATGAAAGAAAAAATGTAATTTCATCTCATGACAACTTGTATTAGTTAACTGAGTCAAGAAGACATAGTTAGCTTAGTAAATTCAAGTTAGAGGTCTAATAGGATACATGAAAAGGGATAACCTATTTTTTAGGACCCCAGGTTGAGTTATTTGTGAGTTGTAATTAGCTAACTTAATTATTTGAGTTAAAATTAGTTTAAGTAGTTTTAACTGAGAGATGAGTTAATGATAGGTCCAATGAATTACATATGATTTAATTCACAAGAAGTGGTCAATCAATTAACTGATAATTTGCTATAAGTAGTTATTGCATGTCAGTTCTAAGGAAGACTTAGTTGAGACTGAGGTTAAAGGGAAGAGATCTATCAGTTGTACTATTAGAAAATTGTACAGGTCATGCATGAGGTCATCGGGAAGGCCTTGAAGGATTTCACAATCATTATTGGGTATTTTAATACTTTATAGGAGCTCAATGAGCCCAAGAATGTGTAAGCAAGGCAAGAAAAAGGTTAAATACTTGACTGATTTTTCTTATATTAAAAAAGCCATATTCGAGCAGGATCAAAGTGAGACAGTCATCAAAGTGCAGGAAGTTTCTCTAGTGTGAGAAATAATTGTATAATTTCATGATCTTAACCATATGCAATATACATATAGAGGGGTTTTGAGCAGTTTCTTTCTCCAGATACATCATTTTTTTGTGAATGATAATTTATTTCTCTTGCTTATATGTGATTGTGCGATCGTGTTTTGTTTCTGCAAATTGTAGGAAGGATTCATTATCTTGTTTTAGTAAATTATAAGATCAGATTGAATCCCATTTGTTAGATTTTCTGTGTGGTATCAGAGTGCCAGGAATCACAATAGAAGAGAAGAATAGAGCTTTTTTTGAACAGGTTCAAATTTACAGTTTTATTCTTCAGGATCTAGCAACAGATCAAGATGTCTTTCAGTGGCTTGAGACTCAAATATGCTCTTGATGGAAATTCGAATTACATAGCATGGAAGGACGGGATGGAGGCAGTGTTAGGACAACTGGTTGAAGGAATTCATAGATATTGATATTCGCAAGCCTGTAACAGCAAATGCCCAACTTATTGATGCATGGCAGAAGAAGGTAGAAAAGGTGAGAAGGATCTTGTTAGAGGGAGTTCGAGATCATATTGTCTCGAGCCTCCATGGGAAAGCAAATCCATATGTTATTTGGATGGCCTTGGAAGATTTTTTTCAGAATAGTAGCGACGACAGGAAGTTGGCGCTGAAATACAAGCTTAGAAAAATAAAGATGGAGGAGGGTGAGACGATACCAACATACTTTACGAAGTTCACTCAATGTCAAGATGAGCTTGGAAGTGTTGGTGTGATAGTAGCCCAGGATGGACAGTATCCCAGGATGATTTAGTGAGCCTAGCACTTCTAGGCCTTCCCAAGATCTCGCATAGTTACTAGGACTTTGTGAATGGGAGGGAGAAGTTACCAAACTCAGAGCGTTTGCAGTCCGACTTGGTAATAGAAGAGATGAGGCGAAGCACTAGAGACGGGACCTCTAGAAAAGACAAAGAAGAAGATTTTGCATCAAGGAAAAGGAAAGAAATCCAAGGGAAATAATTCCCAAGGCGAAGAAGGCAAGAGAGACTTGTCCAAGATTAGGTGTTTTCACTGTCATGAGCACAGGAACTATGCCTCGAATTCTCTACAAAAGAACGCAAGCAAGAAGGAGCTTGCAGTTGCAAGGGGTGAAGCGCTAGCTTGACAGTTCGAGCTTGATTTTACTCTCATTGCATGCATGGCCAACACTGTAATGGGATGCATGTGGTATCTAGAAAGCGGTGCCTCATTCCATATGACAGGGAATAGAGATCTCTTCAGTGACTTGGAGGAGAAGGACCTCCAGCAAAACGTAGATTTTGGATATGACGGGAGGTATAACATGACCGACATAAGAACCTTATCTCTGTAGCAGTATTGGAAGACCGTGGTTATGATTTCATATTTAGAAAAGGAAAGGTTTTCCTTAGACACATTGCCACGGGACGGGTGAAACATATCGGTGCAAGAGTCAAGAACTTGTATGTTCTCAAGGTCGAGGATGCATCCAAAACTTTGAGGAGAAAAGAAGAGGTTAGGGACTTGGTGGTTGAGAGGGTGCACAAATTACCTCTCAACATGTAGTCTTAGGAGCAGTCTCAGAAGGTTGTGGAGTAGCCACAATTGGAGAAGAGAGGAGACTGAGTGGAAGCGTCCACTCAAGCAGAGACCGCTAGTAGGGGGGAATTTCAAGCCATATGGGCATAGGGAGCACATGCATCCATACCTACAAGTGAGAGGTGGGGTGATGTACACATAGAATCCCAAGAGAATAAATTTGGGCATGATCCAATGAGATGGTGTGTCTCATGGATCGAACCTGGCTATAGGGAGCCAACATTACACAATAGCACAAAGGATCAGTAGCGATTGATGCATTCATATGTCAGAAAGATAGAAATCAGAGTGATAGATGTCAAATACTGGAGCGCATATCAGAGCTGGCAGCGGTGCAGAGAGCACAGATACAGAATTAGCAACATCGCAGAGTTTTCAGTAGAAATTGCAGTAACTAGTACCAGTCAGAGTCTTTGATGATAGATGAATCATATTGATTCATTTTTTGGAGGTTATTCAGTTTCAGGAGTTGCAGGAGAAAACAACACTAGAGAAGTGTTGCATGCAGAACATTCCAAAGGTACCAGATCGGGATAGATTGAATTATTTTCTTGTTGAGAGGGAGCGTTGAAATTTGCAACTAGAAATGAAATCCAGAAAATGGCACCAATAAATGGCTACCATATGAGTCTTTTGATTTAATTTTCCCATAATTAAAGTGAAATAAAAATTGTAATTTCATCTCATGACAATCTGTATTAGTTAACTGAGTCAAGAATACTTAGTTAGCTTAGGAAATTTGATTTAGAGGTCTACGAGGATGCATGCAAAGGGATCTCCCACATTTTAGGACCCCTCATTGAGTTATTTATGAGTTGTAATCAGTTAACTCAATTATTTGAGTTAAAATCAATTTAACTAGTTTTAACTAAAAGATGAGCTAGTGATAGGTCTAGTGAATTAAATCTCATTTAATTCACAAGAAGTGGTCAATCAGTTAACTAATAATTCGTTATAAATAGTTGTTGTGTGACAGTTCTAAGGAAGACCCAGTTGAGACTGAGGTTAAAGGGAAGAGATTTATCAATTGTACTAATAGAAAATTGTACAGGTCATGCATGAGGTCATTGGGAAGGCCTTGAAGGATTGTGCAATCATTATTGGGTATTTTTCTAATTAATAGGGGCTCAATTAGCCCAAGAATTCATAAGCAAGGTAGGCTAGGTAGAGGCAACCAAAAGGTTAAATACTTGAACAATTTTACTTAGATTAAATAATCCAGATTCGAGTAGGATTGGAGTGAGACAGTCAACAGAGTGCAGGAAGTTTCTCTAGTGTGAGAAAGTATTGTATTGTTTCATGATCTTGACCATATGCAATATACAGATAGAGGGGTTTTGAGTAGTTTCTTTCCTCGAAACATCTTGTGTTGTGTGATTGATAATTTCTTTCTCTTTCTTATATGTGATTGTGCGATCATGTTTTGTTTCCTCAAATTGTAAGAAGGATTCAATATCTTGTTTTAGTAAATTATAAGATCATATTGAATCCTGTTGGTTAGATTTTCTACAGATTTCCCCCTTGAAGTAGATTATGTTCATTGGTTTTCATCACTTTTAAGACATTTGGTTCAAACAGAAACCAAACAATGAAAAATGGTGGATCAAAATTAACATGAAAGGAATTAACAGGAAAGGATGAACCTTTACTTCCATGAAATTCATGATACACTTCCACGGTTATAATTTGATGGAAACTAGAATTTTATTCCTCTGGTTTTAATTATGGAAATCAAAGGTGGGAAATCTAATTTGCATGATGGGGTCAATGGCATGTGTTTTGTAGAGCACCCTCAAGAATTGTGGATTGGAATCTTGGTATGGTGGTTTGCTCATGGATAATATTTATGTGTTCTCTTTATTTGAGTTTTGAGATGATGCATTGAACTACTCTAGCTCTCTCATTCCTCTAAGTCTGTTTGAATTTTTATGACAATGGTACACCATAGCCATTAGGGCTGATGCGCTTCTACAAGATATTAGATATCTTGCATGTATTGAGGAAGCATGAGAGTTATTTAGTAGGTACTTGATGTTATTGAGATAGGTTGTAATCTCATGAGAGAACTCAAAACCTTGGCCCTGTTGAAATCTTAGATATCTCGGTTCAAAAAAAAGTAACCAATTGAAAAGTTAGAACATAGTGCAATGTACTTGGTCAAATGGTAACAAGCATGACAAGGAGCTCTTAGCTAGTGGTGTCTCAACAATTAATGTCAATTGTTTTAGCAGAGAAGTAGCAAAAGTGGAAAATCCAATCTAGTAAGCAACCGAGGAAGTGGAGACAGAAGATATGGGTCAAGACAACATAATTCCTCAAAAGAAACTTAGTAAAGTCCACAATGAGCATGCTTTAATATGTTTTGCAAAACAATTTTGATTTGAGATAGTAATAAAATTCAATATTATATTCTCAGTAATAGACTTTTTAAAATTTTAAACACTTCCAAATAATAATAGTTGCCACTACCTCCCATGGAAATGGTCATAGATGAATGGGTTACAAAAATAGTCATAGGAAATGGTCGGGAAATGCTCCCCAAAAAATGATATCTAATATAATGCACTGTGAAAACCCCTCAATACTTAAATAATTTAACTAATATATAAAGCTATATTTCTATTTTACTATACCTAAAAATGCATGTATGTCATTACTTTGTATCAAAACTAAAATTTTGATTTAAAAGAAATTAAAAATAATAATAATAATTTATATAGAATATTATTTAAAATATATAAAAACTTCATTCTAAATAAACAAATAACTCTAAATTCTAAATTTACAGTCTATGGGGTCTTGCATAGACAGTGATTGGCTGCTATGTTAAGGCATTTCTTGATGTGAAGTAACGGGTTCAATTCCCGACCATAATCCAAGGTGATATATTAGACATAATGAAGATCAAACCTACTAAAAAAATCTAAATTTAGAAATTTTCACTCTTAAATAAAAAAGCAAAATCTCTTAAATAAAAACAAAACAAAATCTCTTTCAATTTTGTTGTAAAAAACAAAATTCATTTGGTAAAATCATCCCTTAAAAACAAAATAACAAAATTTTTAATAAAATAATTACTTAAAACCAAAATAACTAAAATCTCTAAAACTTTGATGTAGAAAACAAAATCTATATAGTAAAACCCTCCCTTGAAAAAATAGCTTTTAAAAACATAAATAAGAAACTTCCACATTTAAAAATAAGATAAAAACCAAAATATAAACCTTTATTTAAGCAAAAGCATTGTCCATGCATATTATTATATAATTTAAAAAATAACAATAAAATCATTTCACTTATATAAAATTACTTCACATATATGTATATATATAGAATGACTTCAGAAATGGACTATAAGAACGGTGGTTGCACGTCAAGTTACAGAAAGAGTAGTCTAGTGGTGTCATAAATATAATTACTAAAATGAAAGCAGCAATTTCCGCAACGAACACTTCCAAATTTGCTGTTGGTAATTTCACATATTCATTTCCTGAATCATGGTATATGGATAAAGCAAGGCAGAGTGCCTTCTCAGCAACGTATTCCTCGTTTATATACACCACAAAGACACTGAAAATTTTTCACAGGGTGTTTCTTGAAAGTATAATGTGCATCATCATGAGAAATATGCTTTGCTCCATTCTTCTGCTCACTGTTCTTTCATTCTTGCTCGGATCAGGTAATTACAAAAGTTTTTGCAGGTAATTTAAAAGATTTTTGTGATAGATTTCGAAAATAGATTTTTGAATAACTCTACTCATAGAAGTTTTTGCTTTTAAAATATATTTTAAAATTTTTTCTCCAAAAATAACAATATTAGTCTCTTTTGAAATAATAATATCATGTCATTATATTTAAAATACATTTATCTACATTATAAATCACAAAAAATTTAAATCTAACAATATTGATATGTTTCAAACTGTGAAAGCCTACACTCTCAAAAGCGAAGATGAACTCATTCCAGAATGCATCTGCAACTGGAGCAAGCTCACTTTCACAACTGAGTCATCCTACAACATTGGGGGAGTTTGGGTGTCCAAAATAGTTGCCAACAACACCTGCCAGCATGGAATGAAGGCCATCCCAGTAGGTTGTCCAGGCTGGAAGCAGAAATATGTGCTGCAGTCCACGTTGACAGTTAATGAAACAAGTGGCACATGCCTCTTCTTCCCTGACACAGTAATCAACTGGTTTCATGATTATTTCGCAGCTTTTGGTAAATGGCTTCAGCTGGAAACCTTCCCCTTTCCGGGGAGGTACCCCTGCTATAACTGCACCTGTTTTGGTTGTTGCCTCGAGAAGATCTGAGAGTTTTCATAATGTTGTTAGATATTTAAACTTTGGAATTATGGCGTATTTTTATCTGAGAGTTTTCATGATGTTGTTAGATATTTAAACTTTGCAATTATGGCGTATTGTAAAAACAATTAATTATATTTTTGTGAATCATAATGTTAGAGATGAATAAGAATTTAAAAAGGGTTAGTTAAATATGCAATGAGTGTTAAGTGGAATATTTAAAAATCATAAGAAATTAGTCACTTAGAATTATTTTTCTTGAAAAATGGTCATAGATGAATGATTTATTTAACTCACTTGAATCCCAAAATATGATATCTAACATTTAAAGTTTTTAGACAGTTAAGAGTAATTTTTACTGCATATGTATTGAATTTGTATTGAATTTATGATGTATATAAAAATGATAACTTTATTTGGTAATGGTTAAATGTATTGAATTTATAAAATATGTAGTAATTTTTAATGAAGATATACATGTATATAAAAATGTTGTTAACTTTAATTTGTAATTGTTAAATGTATTGAATTTATAATGTATGTAAAGATGTTAGGTTGGTAGTAATTTTTATTAAAAGAATAATTTGCTTTTTAATATAAATAAGGAGTTTTTATTTATTTTTTGTCACAGCAAAGAAAAGTATTTTCAGTTGTTTAGATATGCAAATGCTTCAAGAACAATAGATTGTTTAGATATACAAATGCCTCAAGAAGGATAGGAGGAAGTATCTCAAAACAATGTATCAATTTTTTACTACAAGCTTTCTAAGAACAAAAATTAAGGCATATGTTGTTGTAGATTCTACAATATTGGCCAATCAACAAAATAATTTGTAGGGAATTTGCATATATTACTAAGGAGGGTTTATGGACATTTTGTTTGTGGGACTACCTGGGGCATTGTTGGTTGTACTTTTGGTGTCCTCATTGTCTCTCTGTGTCTAGAGATTTTTCATCTATCGGCACACCCATTCCATCTCATCCTCCAACTGGCGGATTCTATCATGTTGTCTCTACACTTAATCTGTCAAGGATATAATCTGTTGGCGAAGGTTGATGACATCCACATACCTATCCAGTGGAGGGTGCAGACATTGTTGGCACTAGTGAGTCATATTTAACTAGCAACTTGTGCGTCAACTTTTGACCCAAGTGAGTAGAGGTTGAAATAACACAACCCTCAGAGTACCTATATTTTGAGTTCATGAAGAGCTACAGACAATCTTGAAGACCAACTGGCTTTCCAGTGGAGAGCAATTCCAAGAGTATGGAATGTTGGATTGGCCAAACAACATTTCTTCTCGCCTAGACTTTCTTTTTGTGGAATTACCTTGGATATGTTGAGCCAATGAGAAGCGAATTTGGAAGTTGCAGAGGATGTGATTTTTGTGGAGCCTGTAAATTTCACAATTGCGTAGGGGAATTAAGCTAATTGATATCAAAGAAGTTTCGGTCTTGGTCTGTTGGAGGTGTGACCCAGGAGGAGACCAATTGATAGTGGGACGAATTGCTATCCCATACTGATAAACACGCTCCATATTGCACCGCCCGCCAGAGAAATTGTATAAGTAATTGGAGATCCAAATGTGTCTATTCATCCTGACCTCATCACTCATGATGGTTGGCTCTTATTCCATATATTCCCATGTTTTTGGAGCTGGTATTAGCGTCAATTCCATGGGTTTGTGCTTGATGATACCCATCCAGATTGGTACTAAGCCTAAGATGGCATGAGGTGAAGGACCATATGTTATCTGCAACAGAAGCTTTGAATTAATATACCTCAAGCCTCAATTTATTGATCCCGCCACTTCCTAAGCCGAGAATGACGAAGTACGCCACCTTGAGTGGATCAAATGTTTAATTCGATGTGCCTGATTCTGCGGCATGCAATGAGATTAATCACCTTGAGGCGTATTATATGGACCTTGCCTTAGGCCAAGAACACTTTCACCTTGATTCTTATAGTTAGAATCTTGCCTTAATCTAGGAATTTTGAGGAGAGCCTTATTATATAGATAATGCCTTGTTTTTTCCCTTCTTCCAGCTAACATGCAATGTTGGCTTGTACATCTCCTTCCTTATTTTGACTACGAAGAATATGGAAATAATATTTGTGAGGAAGTGTCTTGAGGATACCATATACTCTTCGAAGGAGAAGAGTGTGTTGATTGTTATTAGGGAGGGAGATCCCGATTGGAAGAGTTGGATGATGATTTGTGAGTCCCCCTCCCCATTGTAATGGAAGGAATGGCTTTCTCTTTGGCTAACTAGAGACCAAGAAAGAGGTCATACATCTCGGCAAGATTGTTTGATATTTGGCCCAATCCTCATGTGAACTTTATTTTGTTTCTCCTTCAATATTAATGAGAATCCCTCCCCATCTTGCCACTCTTGGATTTTTTTTTGGTGTTGAAATATGTAACTAGGTTCGGTCTTCATAATGACATATGTAATCATGATTTCGTTTATTTAATGTAAAGAGAAAAATAAATTTTTTATTATTATTATTCTTGAGGCATGGGTTTCATGCAAATTTATTTTTGGATCAAAGCACACATTGAGTGCTTCTAGGTTTTTCATAAGGTCAATTGAGTCATTTTCATGTATTAAAGACCCATTTGGGCATGTTACATATAGCAAAAAAAAATTATTTGAGTCATAGTTGAGTCAAAAGACCCTCTAAGTCTCAAAGGTGTGAGCTACAAGTCGGCCTTCTCAAAAGATAAGTCGGCTTAGAGACAGTGACAAGTCGGCCTATTTGATGTGACAAGTAACCTATATATACAAGGCTAGTCGACCACCTTTAAGGGCATCCAAGCAAGCACAAAAGAGTTTGATCTAAAGTAGAAAGACAACAGAAGATTCAGCGAAAAGGACAAAAGATAGGATGAAGAAAGAGGCAGATTTCTTGAAGATTGTTTTGGGTAAATCTCTCACACGTGCAGACCAAAACTAGGTACCATTTCACCTACAATAGGACCGAGTTGCAGTCAAGTAAAGAAGCCACTTGAAGGGTCAAAGAAGCATTGATATTCAAGTTGAGGTGGGTGTTATATTCTTTCCACGTCTAATCGCACGCGCAGGGGGGGGGGGGCGACAACCCCCCCTGTTCTTTGTGCCAGGCGCAGCAGGGGGGCTACCAGTCAGTGGGCACGGAGTTCGGGGCAATGCACAGGGGAAAAAAAAAAAAGTGGACCCTTTATTAGGTGGGAGACCTACCTATGGTTTTTGCATAGGTTTTTCACATGGTTTTGGGCATGATGGTTTTTTGTCCATGGTACTTTGTAGATCCGGTCAAGGGAACTATGGTTATGTTCTAATCCGAGGTTAATGGATTGGGGTTTATGAATGCTTTTGCATGTATATATATGTATTGTAACATTGAAAGGAATATAATGAAAAATCAAACTCATAGTCCCAGTTTTGGGATCCAGGGGAAAATCTATGTGTATATTTGTGTTATGTTTTATGTTGTCACCGTTGTTTATTTTCTATTATAAGAATTCGTTTGCAGGTAATTTTTGTACAGAGTTAAAACCAACAATTTGATGTGACAAGAAGCCTATATATACAAGGCTAGTCAACCACCTTTGAGGGCTTTCAAGCAAGCACAAAAGAGTTCGATATGAAGTAGAAAGACACCAGAAGATTCAGTGAAAAAGACAAGAGATAGGATGAAGAAAGAGGTAGATTTATTGAAGACATTTTTGGGTAAATATCTCACTCTTGTAGACTGAAACTAGGGCATCATTTCACCTTTAATAGGACTGAGTTATAGTCAATTCAAGAAGTTACGTGAAGGGTCAACGAAGCATTGATATTCAAGTTGAGTTATTGAAGAGAGATTTGTTGCCCAAGCGAAGAATAATAGAGGAAAACTTCACCATATTTTTGTCACACATGCATTGAGCTAGGGTTACTACAAGAAGGGTCGAAATCACAATCAAAAGTTCAGGTCTGAAATTGAGGTCGAAGAGAAAGAAAGCAGTTGTTGGAAGGCTAGTTTGACTTTCATTGACTTTGTGGAAGAGGAATTCATCCATGAGCGGTTTGACTTGGTCTTGGAGGGGTCTTGGTCAAGGGTCATAGGTATTGGAATTCATGAATTGAAGTTTTACAAAAAGAGAATAATTCTTGTGGGTTTTCCTCTCAATAGGAGAGGTTTTGGCCCTGGCTGATAGCCTACATCTTGTATCTTGTTGTCTCATTGATTTTATTGTTTGGTAGTTGTTTTATGATCGAGAACATTAATAATAATAAAGAAAAATAAGAATCTAATCAAGTTAGTGAAAAATTCATCACAAGCCGTTATCAAAGTAAGAGAAATCGCCCAATTTGTTTCCCCCTATATTTCTCAACATATTATTAGGGCTAAGGTGACAAGACAAGGAAAGGAAATTTAAATAAGGGCACTCAAGGGCTGAAGTACAAGAAGGTCGTCAAAGAGGACTAACCCTCTCATGATCTTGAAGGAAGTAACTAAGGAGCATCATAGAATACCTCAAAACCCTAACTCATTCAAGGAAGGGCTCTTAAATTAAAGCATTCTTGGGAAGCCTACATATTGAACAAAGGATAAGAATACCTAAAGGGCCTAACATCCACTCAATTAAAGGAAGACTCTATATTTGAAGAACCTTAGGAAAGCCACTAAATCCTACTCTATCATCCAAGGAAGCAAGGAAAGGGAATTGTCATCATCATCAAAAGAATCAAGGTGACCTCCCTTGAGCCAAGGATCACTTTTGAAGGAAGACATCTTCATCAAGAAGGCGTATTTTATTATCATCACCACCAATAAAGGCATCAAGTTGAAGATTTCATCATCAATGAGTATCTTCACTTGACAAGTAATTATCTTAATATATATTTCTAAATCTATCAAAATGACTTCATCTTGAAAGGAAAGCAAAAAATTGGTTGGGGCATCAAACTTTCTTACATGGAAGAAGAGAAAAAATTTGATCCTCATAGAAAATGAAGTCGTTGGACATGTTAAAGGCTCAATCACAAGACCTCCAAAGGAAGAAATTCAAGCTTTTGCAAAATATATGAAAGGGAAATAAGGGCTCAAAGGATTCTTATAGAATCTATAAAGGTTCCCCTAATACCTTATGTATCAAAATTAGAGACATCAAAAGAAATCTATGAGAAGTTAGTCGAATTTTTCTCTGTAAGTACCGATGGGGAAGTCATATCTCTAAGTACTGAGTTGTATAAGATGAAGGTATCAAAGGAAGAAGGAATAGCCTCATATCTCATGAGAGTGTCAGAAATATGAGACTAACTGCAAGATTTGGGGGAAATAATGTCCAATAAAGAGATGACCACAGTTGTTCTCAATGCATTACCAGAGGAATGGGGAAACTTTGTATCAAGCATCTATGGAAAGAAGGAAGCCACCCCATTCAGTGAACTTTGGTCCTTATTTAAGATTGAAGAAACCAGGTTGAAGGCAAAAAGCGATGTAGGATCAAATAAGCAACTTTAATCATTTGTTGTTATGGCTAGGAAGAAAGGACAATTTGGGAATTTTGGTCCTAAAAAAAAAAAAGGATTGATATCTCAAAGATCCAATGCTATGGTTCTCAGGGATATGGGCACTACAAGAGAAATTGTCCTAAACTCAAAATGGACAACAAGAAAATAAATTAAGAAATAATTAAAGCCCATATCATCGAATAAGTAGAAGAACTTGGTGAGAAGAAATCCAAGAAATAAGGGATAGATCTTCACTATTAAGGTCTCTCTAGCAAGAAGTAGGAGGTGAAAAGACCTATGCCATGGTAAAGGATAGCTATCATGATAGAAAGCATTATAAGCATGATAGGATGCATCATATTAGGAAATGGCATCATATTAAAAGCATACGATTGAAGCAAGAGCTCGTGACATCCTTATAGAAGCTTGAAAGATAGCTCAAGTAAAGTCTACATGGATGTAGCAGTCATCATAGAAATAAAGTAGCTCTTGGAAACCTCATTGAAAGCATAAGTATTATGTATGGGTAAAAGAAAGCCATCTAGCATAGAACTCAGCATACATCATCATCATTAGAAAGGAGCTGTTGGAGCAGGGTCTCCCAAAGGCTATGAATTTTGTCCAGTTTTGTATAATTTTGTATTGTTTAAGTCTAACGCAGGGGTTTTGGGGCGGGTGAAAGCCCCTAACGCATTATAAATGGGTCAAGGGTAGACCAAGAGTCCGCAAACCACGGTTTTCAAACCATTGGATGCGTAGGCTAAACGGCTATAAATAGATGAACCTTTTTTGAGTCATAGGTATGAATGAATAGAGATTGATGCGAAGTACGAATTGTTAGATCTATGGTAGGGTTGTTTGGGTTAGGACTCCTGTTGGTTGTGTGCGCGGAGATCCTCTGTCATGCTGTGTCCAAACCCTGCTCGCTGTGTGCGCAAGTGGTAATTTGGGAATGTAAGAGGATTTTGGGTAATGATATAGATGTGCGGAAGTATTGTGGATATCTGATGTTATCTGGATCTGTCCTGTTATGATTGATGCGGACTTGATTTATATGATGATGTATCTATTAGTAGTTGCGAACTATTTGTGTTTATGGTAAATGTATTTGTGATCTGTTAATCTACTGCGAATATATTGTTCTGTGATTATAGATGATAGTACGCACGTGGATGCGAGCCTGTTATTTAGATCTAATAAACTTTATTCTAGTTATTTATTGAAACCCCTGTGAATGACCTCTGGCTATATAGATCTGATAGTTTCGGACCGGCTTGACTTACCTACTCTCTCCCAGGATGTGGAAACCTGGTTCCAGCACCCTCCCATACTACTTTGGGTGAGACTTTGGCCTGCATAAGCAGGTCAATGCTGAAAGGACCAGTAGTATAAGGGTTTGTTTTCAAACCTTAACCTCTGAACCTGGGTCAAGACCCCTTGAGCCAACAAATGGTTCTGTTGTCGAGACCGGGAGCATTTTGAGAGAGATCGGGTAATGCCAAGGCCGTATTGGAAACCTGAGAGAAAGGAAATCGATGAATGGTTTGAAAAACAAGTTCAGGAATTCGCAGTAAAATAAAACCGCATTAAGAAGTTGACCACCGAAGAGTGGAAGAATAAGTAAATTTTCACGGCGATCTATGAGATCTTCTTTGTAACAATTGTGATCGATCTCTAGGAGTGGCTTGCAAGGCTGGTCGAGTACCAGAAGTGTTGGAAAGACGAGTGGGTCACACAGTGGACCCCAGAACGGATCCTGCAGCTAGAAAAGACCGACAACACCATTACTCGCATGGTAGATCACTGGGTGGACAGTGTGATAGGAGGATTTGTGACAGAATTTGTAATCGATCAATTCGTATCCTACTCAGAAGCGGAGTGGAGCTTCTTCAACGGTTTCCGGGGTGAGTTTTTGAAAACTTTGCCATTACTGATTAAGATCTTGTTGTGCGAAAAATGCATTTTGTGTAGCCAAACGGAGTGAATGAGCTCCAACTAGAGCGAGGGCACAACGCACAGTGGTAAGTACTACAGAACTAACCAAGAGGGGGATCGATCTATCTACAGTCCAGTAAGGAATTTTGCTACGCATAGCCCTCCGTCGACACCACCGTCGAACCCTCATAGGGGTAAAAACTCACCTCCACCCCCACCAGAAGACGATATGGTTACGCACATGAAGCTACCTACTTTCAAAGGCGTGGGTGATGAGGACATGAATCAGTTCTAGTTTGTCATAGGATCGGTATGGACTACGTAGAATGTAGTAAGCGATGCGGTGAAACGGGCACAGTTATCCCTTGCTTTTGAGGGGAAAGCCCTGGACTGGTACATGGGATACATTGACCAACATACGAATGCAACTATCGATGAAATTAAGAATGTGTTAAAGCAGTAGTTCAAGAAACCTAAGTCCTACTCTCAGATAGTAAATGACTTGAAGGATTTCAAGCAAGGACCATCTGAGTCCGTATGGGAAGCAGATCAACGATTAAAGAAAGTGATCAGAGAAGGAGTATTCCAGTATGATGACAGGCAACACACGGAGTGGTTCATTGCCATGTTGTTGCCCCACCTGCGCGTACCTATGGGTCATCAAGCCATTGAAACACAAGAGAAGGCCTTGGAGGTTGCCATGAAACTGGAAGCTGCACCAAGAGATGATACCTAGTTAGGAGTACAGCAGATACAAGGCCAGCTCGAAGCAATGCACATAGAGATCTAGAATCTGCGCAAGGAGTGAGGGATGGAGGCCAGCCCCGAAAGATGGTGCATACGATGCAGGGTGAATGGCCACACCAAAGATAATTGTTCGTTGCTTGCAGACTACATACAGGCCAGGGGACCCAGCCCGTTGTGCCCTAGGGAAGCTGCAGGACCAAGTGGGCCGGCGCTGTGGTGCGATGACTGCCGCGTTGCTGGGTTGCACGATACCAACCACTACCCCTGCCTTATCACCTATATCCCAGAAGTAAAACAACAGTGGTGTAGTTTTTGTAGGTCTGTAGGAAATGACGAACATAACTATCGAACGTATGATTTGATGATCAACCGGGGAAACCTATATAGGGTACAGTCGAACCCCTCATCACCTATATGCCCCACAAGTTTTAGGAGGATCCCCGGCCAGGGGCAGGGGAGGGGGGCAAGGAGGAAACGCAGGCAGGGGTAGAGGCCAATTAATCTACTATAATTGTGGGGAAATAGGTCACTTTGCGAGGGACTGCACGAACCCAACTCGACAATCCTACAGATATTGCAGACAATTGGACCATTTGATTAAGGACTACCCGATTCTTATAGCCAAGGTACAGGAAAAATAGCAAACTCCTACAAAAAATGTACAATGAGTGAAGGCGGAACCTCGTGAAGAAGGACTGAGCATTAATGTAATAACACGCAGCGGTGTGGCCACTAGAGCTTCAGTGGAAAGAGCTGAGACAGAGTCGTTGATCCGTAAAGCAGCTACTAAATTGGAAGGTGTGGGCTTACAAAAGGAGAAGGAGACCTCTGTCGCAGCTCGGCAAGACTGCTCAAAACTAGACATCGGCTCCAAACAGTGGCATCGACTTTGAGGTCAAACCATTCTTGCAGGCATGCATGAAGCTGCTACGCAATCAGCAGGTTGTAGAAAACCTCCAAGCCCTACTCGATGGTTGCGCAGGGAAAGCAGACCCAGTCACAAAGATTAAGGATGTGCACAAACTTCAAGAGCAGAAGAGATGCACTGGTTGAGAGATGCAATTAACTGCGCAAATTGGTGATTATGAAATGGACCAGGTAATTCTAGACCTAGGATCAGATGCGAATGTACTACCTAAATAGACTTGGCAACAAATGGGAGAACCTAATTTGGAATGGTCTACTATCCAGCTGCGCATGGCTAATCAATAGAAGATCATACCATTGGGGATATTGTCAAAGATGGTAGTAGATATCACCGGGGCTAGGGTACGAACTGACTTTGAAGTCATTCGGATTGTAGAAGATGTGAACCCTTGCCCAACACTCCTGGGATTGGATTGGGCCATTGATATGGGTGGAATTATCAACCTGAAGAGATGAATCATGGTCTTCGAAAGTGAGGGAACACAGGTGATCATACCACTAAACCTTGCAGAAGGAGAAAGGTACACCGAGCCAGTGCATGAGGAAGAAGGGATGGATCACATCTATAAGTTAACTGCAAAGGACGAAGACTGGATCAACCCTATTGCCGACGATATGCCTTGCTGGGAGAAGAACAACAAATGCTTCTCTGACTTCGACGAGGAATTAGAAGATTGGAAAAATCGATTGCAGGAAATCTCTACACTGCGCTGCCTACAAATTACCAGGGACTTCCGGTATATATCTTCCAAGGTAAGAGAATTACCCTGCTTTGATGGCTCTGGTAGTATAAAGGAATTTTTGTGAACCTTTGAAGCTGAGGTTCCCACAGAACGAAGGATATGGGCTCTCAACCTAGCTATGCGTGCAATGCCTGCGAAATGGTGGGACACACATAAAGGGGCGTTCCAGGAATGGGAGGAATGTTGGGATATGATGGTGCTACGGTTTGAACCTCCAACTGATGTGCACGTCAAGAGGTTCCAGGGCCCAAGAAATCTTCGTGAACATTTGTTCGCTTAGATGGAGCGATGGTGCGATTGTACTACAAAAGAACGGGTTCACTTGTTTATTCATGCCTTGGGACCAATTCATGTTGCCTGGTATCTCGATGTGGAGCTACATCAACGCACCCACCAGTGGACAACCCTAAGAGACGAATTACTGGGAACATTTTGGTTAACAGGAGGATTGGAGGTGCTTGAGGAAGCTCTGCAGACTATCGATACCGTTGTATCCAGCCCCGACGCAGTAAGAGAAGAACCCACATGGAAAACACAGATTCAGGGTAATTTAGAGTTCCACAAGGCCACCATGGAAGATTGTGACGAGGTCTCGATCATAGCATCAGGAGGGGAACACACAGTTGCGGGATCTCCGATAGATAAGGTGGATGGTATGAAACCACTAAAACAACAAAGCGCTAACACGAATACGGCAGTAAAACTCAAGCGAGCTACAATTGGGAACTGCTGGGATGATGGGACAGTAGGTAAGAATGCGGAACTGATCATGGAGTATCAAGATAAGTTTTCAGGACCTAAGGAGATCATGGGGGACTTGGGTGGTATGCACGTAACTCTTAACTCAGATGCGCGGCCAAAAAAACAGCGGCATTATCATGCGCAAAGGGTGAGGGGGGAGATCGGTGATACGCACATCACACGAGTCACACAGGTAAAGCCTACGACTACGAAGCTGCTACGCGCGATCCTGGGACATATGGGCTACTACAGAAAGTCCAGCTGGGGATACACACTGATCACTGCACTTTTGAAAACACTGCTTAAGAAAGATATTTCATTCATTTGGGATGACGTGCACCAAAAGAGCTTTGAGAAACTCAGGAAAAGGATGGTCGTTGCACCTATTATCACGTCCTCTGATTGGGCAGCAATAGTTCATGAGCATACTTTAGGAATCATCCAGGAAGCAGGCCATATGCAGCTTGGCACCAGAGACAATGATCACACAATTGTATGTGCTATCAAACAATCTCGAGTGCAGAGCGTGATTATGCCACCACAGAGAGGGAAGGGTTGGCCCTGACCTATGAGCTAGAGAAGTATCAGCGCAACCTATTAGGAAGTCACTATAAGATGATTACAGATCATTCGGTTTTAGAGCGCCTGGGGAATAAGCCTGTGTTGGGGGGAAAGTCTGTAGGTGGCTACTGTTTCAAGAATATGGTATTGAAATCATCGAAAAGCCAGGAAAGTTGAATATGGAGTAGGATCACTTATCCCGAATTGAGACAGGCAAGGAAGGATTGCCTGATACACATTTTTTCGCCAGTAAGGTTGTGGATGCACATTTCACCGAGATCTCTTCATTCCTGACGACAAGCATGGCACCTGCCTATTATTCGGTACGACCAAAGAAGGAGTGGGTTCACCGAGTGGCGGACTTTTCCACTATCGCACCTCATGAAGTACTGCGCAGTGATGGCCTGAAGCATGTAAACTACGCTCTCTTAGTCAAAGCCCACGAAGATATAACAGGGGGTCACTACGCAGGCAAGATGACGATGCAAGAGATCTTGAAGGCTGGGCTATGGCAACACAGAATTTCAGTTGGAAGAAATCACATCAGAATGAAGCTGGTGTGCTGGGAATGCGGGAGGGTTGCTCGGAGCGCAGGGGTGCGCTGGGATCGCAGGGGTACGCTAAGCGCACCCCGGGTGCGAAAACTAGCTGTTGAAACAGTCAAATCGAGTAAAAATAAAAAATTACCATTGGCTGGAGCGGGCGGCCGGCATTTAATGCGATGATTTTGGGAGATTTTTTACTGTTTTCTTGATGGTAAGTCCCGCGCAAAGTCTACCCTACCATTGGGCGGTCCCCGAGGCTATAAAATAGGTGAGATCGATCAGAAACAGGTTTCGTATTGCTCGAATAGCTTATACTTAGCCTGGTTATCCTGGACGAAGTTGTGATGTAAGAAATTATGTGCCTCTAGCATCTCGTTCATGTCTGAGCAGCGTGCCCCCTCTGATAGTAGAAATCTTGAGTTCATATTTCGTGCCAGAATGATGGCCACAAACCCTGCTGAACTCTCGAAGCTAGTAACCTCAGTGGAACAAGACACTGAAGAAGTGGTGGAAGTCGAATCCAAAGTCGAAGAGATCCTCTCAACACCCAGCCCTACCACCAGTAAAGGAAAAGAAAAAGCTCAGGGCTTAGGCAAGCCCTCGAAGCCTACAAAATGGGCCGCAGGGAATCCCCATACCTCCCCGCGAAATTTGAAATCCCCCCGGGCTGCTCAGGAGGAGGCCTAGTCCGCCGAGCCATTTAACTAGTTTCCCCCCTTCATTTTCCCACGCAGGACATCAACGCGCACACAAAATAACCTCGATGGCTTGATCACCTACCTGCAGATGTCGTTGACCCCAGGGGAGGTCCCCGTCATAGGTCAACCTTTTGGACGCCTTCATGAATTCAAGTTTGACGATCATGATTTGGCCAAATTTGAGGCCTTCCCTGAGCTAGCACCCGAGTTATACCTTGATACAGTTCATGGAGCCGATGGGGTCAAAGTTGTCCCCCAACACTACGTACGTGGGCTGGCGGGGTCCAGGCTCCTAAATCTGCTCAGGATGCCCCACTTTGGACACTATAATGTAACAGACCGACTCGCACGACAATTGCTCGCGCTAATTCATGAAGAATGCCTATGGATCCAGGACAGGATCCCCATTGACACTGCGCTCGTGCATCGGATTACTGGTCTCCCCATGAGCGAACCAAACCCCCTGGAGCGCATGGGTAAGAAATATGAGGGGAAGACTGTTGAGTTCATGCGCCAAAAGTATCATGTGGACCGTAATACTTGTGGATTTATCATCAATACCATCAGTGACCAAGGTACACGGTTGGGAACCCTGCTGCTAGCATGTAAAATTATGAGGAAGTGTCAGGTCACCTTCGCTCCAGCCTACGTCATTCGGTTAGCCAGCCAATGTGCGAAAGGGGTATGTTTTAACTGGGCACAGTATTTGTGCGATGAGTTTCTAACTAACATTCATGAGTCCCAGGAGTAGGTTCGCGCCTTTTGTTACTCTTGGTTGTTGTTTCTTATAGCATTGGCTGCCTGGGAAGCTCCTACAGAGTCAGTCCTCCCTGAGATTACCCCAGACATGTGGGAAGGGGCTCGCTATGCACACTTATGGGATTCCATGGATCCGCAATGTCTTGAGGACAACCAGGTGTTTTGGGTCCTCTTTCAGAGTAGCATGGTCGCAACGATTAAATCCGATCATGGTTGTCCCCTGCCATGTACGATAGATACAAGGGCATTGCCACATTCCAGGTCACTCTGCACAATGTTCAGATCAGAGTGCACAAGGAGAAAGTCTGGACTTCGCTTCCTTACATGGTGATGGATGAATAAATCGACAACGTCATTGCGCTCTGGCCCCATAACTGGAAAATTGGCTTCAAAACTGGCATGAAGGGTGTTGGAAGCACCAGCACATCCCAAATCAACCCCCCTGTCGTCGTCCCAGATATCAGAGGTACACCCAAGAGTACCAGACAAGACACTGGTGCGGCCACCCAAAATGATGTGTAGCAGTAGAAGGATGTTGAGGCAGAGACCCAGACGAACTCACAGACCGGTTTGGTTACAGAAGGTCTAGATGCAGGTGGACCTGCCTCCCCCCGCGGCACGAAGCGCACAAGCGAGCTAGTCAGAACGCCCCACAAAAAGCAGCGATCTCAGCGAGTAGAATGGGACGAAACAGTCACATTAACTGACGGAGACCTGGAAAAAATTGCTAATGCAGTCACTCTAGCCGCAGAGGATAGATGTGGCACCTTAGAATAACAACAGCGGGCCGCGGTCAACACAATTTAGACTGAGCTATGAGCGCTACAATTAAAGACAGACACATTGCAGATTAGTACGACCCCAGTAATCCCACCCTCCACCACCAGTAGCACAGCACTAGTTACAGATGACAGTCGCCTCTATTCTCTCCCTGGTGCAGCTCTGGTGCTCATTCCACCTGACCTAGGACTTCAAGTCCAGGCTAGTACAGAAGTCCAGCTGAACTTAGCTCGGCTCCCCCATGAGGCCCTGCAGGGTCTCCACACCACTGTATTTCAAGAAATCCACCATTGAGACCAACAAGTGCACCAACAGCTCAGCGTAGCTAAACAAGCCATCCTTGAAAAGAATGTTGAGGTGTGCCTCGCCACTGCGAAGCACACAGAACTCGAAGACACGATTCACCAACTTTGCATAGATGTTCCCGCAGAGATCCCATCATCAACCACCCCTTAGGAAAAAGTAGAAAGACGGTCACATCACTCAAGGCCTCCCGGGATGAAGTTCAGGTTGTCAAGACACGCATGGAGCAGTAGATCGCAGATCTTCAGGCTAAGTTACAGACCGAAACACCTCCAGAGGTCCAGGCCCAACGAACTACACTGGTCACCGCAGCTACGAATGTCATCATAGGGAAGATCGTGTAGGGAGCCCAACTACTGGAGACCTCCATGCAGCTATGGAATAAGTTCCAACGTGATCCAATCTTGTGAGGGATAAACCAGGACCTGTGACAAAAAGAAGAAGAGATTGAGACAATCAAAGCCACCTTGCCCACTCTGGTACCTGCTCAACGCTTGCAACGACTGCGCACCAGCCAAGCACTCCAAGTGGATATTGATGACCTTCGGCAAAAGAAGAAGATCCTTGGCGACCGACTGAAGCCGTGGGCTGATAAAACTCTCAAACTTTCACAGGATGCGGATGTTGTTATCAAGAAGTTGAACCAAACTTTGGAAAGTATCACTGCCGTGACTAAAGGACCGCTGTCAGAGAAGTTGGTCGACATTGCATAGAATGCAGTTTGTAGAAATTATATAACATATGCATTATATATCCAGATTATCCTGATCTAACAATATTTATCTTCTTGCTAAATACAGAATCCTTCCACTGTTAATCTTTTTCGGAAATTATAAACTCAATTGCAAACACATGAAGCAATAAAAACAATCGCACATAACACAGTTGTTTAACAGGAAAGCCTAAAGTTGAAAACCCCAACTATCATATATTATGTATATGGAGATCATGTAACAATCTCATAAAAATCTTAGTACATCAAATTCTTAGTACAATCAATCGTCACACACTAACAAGAAGAAATCTACAAATCCATGCACTAATTTCTTGCCACCTGATAGCTTGCCTCCACTACACAATCCCTACTGAAGAATAGCTCTGAATGAATTCGAATTGGCCTTGCCTTGACTGCGTGATCCTCATTGGCAACTCCAATGTGTTTGTGGTGCAATCAATGCATCACTGTAGTCACAACGGATAGTCCATCTCACCCTTTCACCTATCTCTCCCCTGGGTCTCTATTGGAACTGACATGCATTGTAGTTAACTGTTGTATTTGTTCAGTTGATTAATGAGTTATTATTTGTGAATTGATTAACTAATTAATTCACTCCACTCTCACTAGTGTATCATTTAGTTAGACTAGATACAACTAGCTCAACTGAGTTTAACTCCAATAACTGAGTTTAACTAAATAACAACTCCATGAACTACTCTTCCAACTTTGTCATAACTTTGCCACTTCAGTTCTAACTGAGTCCTCCATGCATGAACCACCAGTAAACCCTAGGAATTGCATAATTCCTTCAGCCCACTGATTTTCCAAATATGTACACTGAAATAAAGTGCTCCGAGAGAATAAGTTGATGTTTATTGTCGAATTATTATTAAGGGCTAATAATAATCGACATGCATCTATTTTTAGATTGACGATCTGTAAATAGACTTCACCCAATATTCTAAAAATAGAATTTCATCTATTTTTCCAACTTGACCAACCATCCACAAATAGCATCCTGCAACTTCTGAAATATGATCACCATGTCTAAAAATAGACTTGCATCTAAAAATAGCCTGCGGGCCCACTTAGTGAAGGCGATTGATTTTCACTAAGCTCCATCATCTTGTTGAATCTCAACACTCCCTCTCAACAAGATAGGGATTATCCTTCACCTCGATCCTACCTCTGTGGTATTCGAATTTGCTCCTGGTGAAAGCCTTCGTCAGAGTATCTGCATCCTGATCTTCTGTAGGAATGTACTGAAGCAACATGATCTTCCGCTGCACACAATCTCTGATATGATGATATTGGATATCAATATGTTTAGATCTATCATGAAACACAGGATTAATCGAGAGTTTAATGCAACTCTAATTATCACAGTGTATCACTGTAGGATCTAAATGTGAACCAAACAAACCGACCAGGATCTTCCTCATCCAGATAGCCTCATATGCAGCTTGACTTGCTGCCATGTATTATGCTTCCGCTGAACTGAGTGCCACGGATATTTGTTTCCTGTTGTACCAAGAAACTGATGTAGATCCAATACTAAAAATCCCTCCTGATGAGTGCCAAAAACCCGTTGGCCCGTCATTGACTGGTGACTGTAAGAAGCTATAACTTACCTCCATCCGTTTGTCCGTGACCATAAGCCCTACTAAATGTGCCTCCTGTATACTCAGACATGCTTGTCTCGCTCTTCAAAGAGCTGTAGGCTTAACCATCGCTCGTGAAATCAAAGGTTCACCAGCATAGCATATGTCCAAATTTTATATTAACTAAATACATAGAGTAAACCCACCAACTGCCGTATAAATGAAGGGTATCCACTAATTCTCCATTGATAAAGATCCTCTTCCTCCACTTCTCAAAGAGATGTTACAGGCTTGTAGCCTTGCATGTGAAACTTCTCCAATATCTCCCGGGCATACTTGTCTTGAGACACAAATAGTTCACCTTCCCGCTGCCATATTTCCAATCCAAGGAAATAATGAAGGAGGCCCAAAACCCTCATCTCAAACTCCTTTTCAAGATCTGCCTTGCATGAGTGTATCAACTGCTCCTCACTCGTTAGTATTAAATCATCAACATAAAGAACAATGATTAAAAGCTTACCCTCCACCACAATTTGGTACAGGTTTTCATCCGCCTCACTCTTGGTGAAACCAAGTCCGGTGAAATAGCTGTCGATCTGTGTGTACCAAGCACAAGGTGCTTATTTCAGCCCATGCAGCGCTCTTTTGAGCCTGCACACATGCAACTCGCTGCTGAAGATCTCAAATCCTTCAGGCTGCTCAATGTACACCTCTTCCTCAATGATCCCATTAAGGAACACAGTCTTCACATACATCTGATGAATGTGCCAACCCATCTATGCTGAGAGAGTAAGGATGGTCCTTATGGAATAATAATATGTGACAGGTGCAATGGTTTCTTCATAATCAATACCCTCGATCTGTGAGAAGCCCCAGGCAAAAAATCTTTCCTTATACTTCTCGACGCTCCCATCGGCAGCTTGCTTTACCTTATAGATCCATCTTGATCCTACAACTGATTTACCCACCGGCCTTGGAACAATCTCCCAAGCACTATTTCTGACAATGGAGTCATACTCCTCGACCATGGCATCTACCCATGTGGGCTCCTACACTACTTCTTCTAAACAAGATGGCTCTGTCATGACACACTTTCTCATAAGAGCCATGTATCCAGTAAATCGGTCAGGTGACTGTCTCTTTCTACACTATGATGTAGGGACTCCTACATTCTGTGCCGCATCAAGCCTTAGTCTCTCAGCTTATGTGGCACGCTTTCTGCCTTGTCTGATGTTTGGTTCTGCATGAGTAGACTCCTCCACTCCATGAATATCCTCCTGTGGCTGATCCATATTTAGAGGATCATCTTTGGGAACAAGAAGTTCCTCCTCTGCATGCAAGTGTAGCTCCCTCTCAAGCGACAAATTCATGGCTTTCACCTCATTGAATTTTATATCCCATCGCACCACAGCCATCCAACTGTCTATAAAATACACACGATAATTATGGGGTGTTTCTATGTACCCCACAAATATCCCAACTTCTTCAGTCGGCTCCAGCTTCTTCCCGGCATCCTTTGTCACATGAATGTAAACAGATGAGCCAAAAATCTTCAAATGAGAAACATCGGGCTTCTTACCATTAAAATATTCTTCAGGTGTACTCATGCCAAGTACTCTATGAGGACAACAGTTTTTCACATAAACTGCAGTGTTGCATGCTTCCGCCAACAAGTGCATTGGTAGTCCCTGGTCATGCAGCATAGCTCGTGTAGCACCCACAATTGTTCTGTTCTTTCTCTCCGCGACCCCATTCTGTTGTGGGTTATGAGGTGCTATGAGTTCTCTTCAAATTCCTTCTTTGCTACAGAAGTCTTTGAATTCACCCGAGATATATTCACCACCATTATCGCTCCGTAGAGCCTTCACTTGCTTCCCCGACTCCTTCTCCACCAATGCTTTAAACTCACAGAACTTTGAGTATGTTTCACTCTTCTTCTGCATGAATAAGATCCAGCATCTACGAGAAAATTCATCAACAAAAATAACATAATACCTATGTTTTGTTGTTGAAGCAACCGAGAAAGGTCCACACACGTCTTTGTGAATTCTCTCCAGGATCACCGAAGCACGGTTCTCCTTCTCGTGAAAGGTGGTATTCACAAACTTACCCATAGTAAATCCCTTGCACTGATCTGACTACGCAAGAGTAACCTTGGGAATTCCAGTAGAAATCTGCTACAAAATCTTCAAAGCGCCATGGTGAAGATGGCCCAATCTCCTATGCCATAATTTGCCTTCATCCCGACTCTCCACTTCTTCCACTTTGCCCATCATTTCAGCACAGCCATCTACCTCCAGCTTGTAGAGATTTTTAACTTGAATCCCTATCTTCTTGGTTTGACCCATTGTTTTATGTCGAAGGAAAGCTTTTCCCTCACTGAAAACAACGTAATAACCATTGTCTTCCAACATTGCGACCGAGACCAAGTTCTTCTTCAAACTTGGAACATGCATAACATCTTTCAATAGAAATGGATTACCTGAATCCCTCTCAAAGGTAATGGTCCCAAATTCAGTTGCACTGTATTGACCATCGTCACCCATCTCTATATGAATTTGAAGATCCTTCTCCTCCAAGTCACTAAACAACTCCTTGTCTCCCGTCATATGGAAAGACGTACCACTATCAAGATACCACACCGGTCCCATAGCGCTTGAAAAAAAGCATGCGATCAAAGAGAAATCAAGTTCAAATTGTGAGGCTAAGGCCTCTCCAGCTCCAACTCTAGCAACCTTCTTGTTATTCTTCTTCTGTGGGCAGTTAGCGGCGAAATGCCCATGTTCGTGACAATGAAAACACTTCACTTTGGACAAATCCTGCTTCTTGCCTTTAGCCTCGGATTTTGAAGGGAATTTATTCCCCTTCCCTTTCCTTGCTTTGGTTGCCAAAGTGAAATTTTCTTCATCTTCATTCTTTGATGAAGAACCATCCATAGTACTTTGCCTTATCTCCTCCTGCACAAGATCCGACCAAAGTTGCTCCCACCCCGGCAGTTTCTCCCGTCCATTGACAGAGTCTTCGTAGCTATGCGAACTCTTTGGAATCCCAAGGAGATCCATTCTCACCAAGTCTTCATCATCAAAATTAATCCCCACACTTCCTAGTTCATCCCTACAATGGACAAACTTCATGAGATATTTTGGAATACTGTCACCCTTCTCCATTTTTATTTTTTCTGAGCTTATCTTTCAACGCCAACTTCCTCTGGTCGCTTCTGCTTTGGAAAAAATCTATCAAAGCCTTCCACGTTGAAAATGGAGTGGCTTTCCCATGAAGGTTGGACACAATATGGTCCTTCACACATTCCAACAGAATTCTTCTTGTCTTTGCAACCTTCTTTTGCCATGCGTCAAGTAATGCAGCATCGCTAGAACCCGGCTTAGGAACATTGTTATCGATGAACTCCTTCAGTCCATTATCCTCCAGCAGTGCCTCCATCCTATCCTTCCAGGCTATGTAATTCGAGCTACCCTCAAGGGCATACTCCAATCGCAACCCATTGAAATACATTTCAATGTATACTCAACTGTCACACCAAGAATTTTCTGCAACAAATTCGAATTGTCCACCAGCAGAAACTCAACAATTCTTCACAATTGCAATCTTCAAGAATTAACACCGCTATGATACCATGTAGAAATTATATAACATATGCATTATATATCCAAGTTCTCATGATCTAACAATATTTATCTTCTTGCTAAATACATAATCCTTCCACTATTAATATTTTGCGGAAATTACAAACTCAATTGCAAACACATGAAGCAATAAAAACAATCGCACATAACACAGTTTTTTAACGGGAAAGCCTGAAGCTGAAAACCCCAACTATCATATATTATGTATATGGAGATCATGTAACAATCTCATACAAAGCTTAGTACATCAATCTCTCTGTACAATCAATCGTCACACAGTAACAAGAAGAAATCTGCAAATCCATGCACTGATTTCTTGCCACCTGATAGCATGCCTCCACTGCACAATCCCTACTGAAGAATAATTCTAAATGAATTCGAATTTGCCTTGCCTTGACTGCGCAATCCTCATTGGAAACTCTAATGTGTGTGTGGTGCAATCAATGCATCACTATAGTCACAACGGATAATCCACCTCACCCTTTCACCTATCTCTCCACTGGGTCTCCACTGGAACTGACATGCACTGTAGTTAACACCTATATTTGTTCATTTGATTAATGAGTTACTATTTGTGAGTTAATTAACTAATTAATTCACTCCACTCTCACTAGTGTATCATTCAGTTAGACTAGATACAACTAGCTCAACTGAGTTTAACTCCAATAACTGATTTAAACTAAATAACAACTCCACGAACTACTCTTCCAACTCTGTCATAACTTTGCCACTTCAGTTCTAACTGAGTCCTCCATGCATGAACCACCAGTAAACCTAGGAATTGCATAATTCCTTCAGCCCACTATTTTTCCAAATCTGTACACTGAAATAAAGTGCTCCAAGAGGATAAGTTGATGTTTATTGTCGGATTATTATTAAGGGCTAATAATAATCGACATGCATCTATTTTTAGATTGACAATATATAAATAGACTTTGCCCAATATTCTAAAAATATAATTTTATCTATTTTTCCAACTTCTCCAACCATCCACAAATAGCATCCTGCAACTTCTGAAATATGATCAGCATGTCTAAAAATAGACATAGTCTAAAAATAGACTTGCACCTAAAAATAGCCTGCGGGCCCACTTAGTGAAGGCGACTGATTTTCACTAAGCTCCATCATCTTGTTGAATCTCAACACAGTTTTCTAAAGCGAAGGCATGTTGCCTCCGTTAGCCGAGGCGATCAGAGTATTGCAAGCGCAGGTTGAAGCCCCACCGACACAGTGACTCGGGATGAGTCACAAGATTGTGTTGGGGGACTGTTGGAGCAGGGTCTCCCAAAGGCTACGAATTTTATCCAGTTTTGTATAATTTTGTATTGTTTAAGATTAACGCAGGGGTTTTGGGGCGGTTAAAAGCCCCTAACGCATTGTAAATGGGTCAAGGGTAGACCAAGAGTCCGCAAACCATGGTTTGCGGACCATTTGATGCGTAGGCTAAACCGCTATAAATAGATGAACCTTTTTTTAGTCATAGGTAGGAATGAATAGAGATTGATGCGAAGTATGAACTGTTAGATCTGTAGTAGGGTTGTTTGGGTTAGGACTCATGTTGGTTGTGTGCGCAGAGATCCTCTGTCCTGCTGTGTGCGGACCCTGCTGGTTGTGTGCGCAAGTGGTAATTTGGGAATGTAAGAGGATTTTGGGTAATGATCTAGATGTGCGGAAGTATTGTGGATATCTGATGTTATCTGGATCTGTCCTGTTATGATTGATGTAGACTTGAGTTATATGATGATGTATCTGTTAGTAGCTGTAAACTGTTTGTGTTTATGGTAAATGTATATGTGATCTGTTAATCTGCTGCGAATATATTGTTCTGTGATTATAGTTGATAGTACGCATGTGGATGAGAGCCTATTATTTAGATCTGATAAAATGTATTCTAGTTATTTATTGAAGCTCCTGTGAATGACCTTTGGATGTATAATCTGATAGTTTCAGACTGGCTTGACTTACTTGCTCTCTCCCAGGGTGCGGAAACCTGGTTCCAACACCCTCCCATACTGCTTCGGGTGAGACTTTGGCCTGCACAAGCAAGTCACTGCTGAAAGGGCTAGTAGTATAGTGGTTTGTTGGTGAACCTTAACCTCCGAACCTGGGTCAGGACCCCTTGAGCCAACAGGAGCATTTGCAGGATGAGGATAATTAAGATCCTCCATTGGAATATTCATTAGAAGGTTCACCTCTCTTGAAAAAAACAAGTGTCTCGCTAAGAATTCCACCTTGTATCGGATTCATTGTGTTAAGAAACCAGCTCCAAAAATAGAAGAAAAGAGAGATCAATGCCTTAGAAATAAGCCACTTTGAGGGGGAAACCTCCTTTACATTACATAAATGAACAATTCTTGGATGATACAAATGACAAAACCTCCTTTCTATATATAGGAGTCCATGGGGTCACAATGTAATCCTAGTCGGCCTAACAATAATAATGTAAGGGCACAATAATAACAATATGGGGGTTGCAGGGGTACAAAAATAACGATAACGGGGCTACACTAACAACAATAAGGGACTACACTAGTAATATAGGGACCTAACATGCCCCTCTCCTTCAAACAAGTGTTTTCCACAACACTTGATCATTTTTTGATGCTTCTATATAAAATTCTCATCCTCTAATGTGAAATCTTCAACGGGTAAGTTTTTCCACTTACTGAAATACCCTGAAATTGATCGATTTCGTAATTGTCGAGTTTTTTTTTCTATGACTGCTTCAAAAATTATTTCGCTGCGATGTTGATCTTCCTGTTGTTTCATTCGATTATGCACCAAATTTAGGTTATCCTTTGAGAGGTGGAGAACTTGTTGTTGATGCTCGGTGTGATCTTCCACTACTTTATCATCCATATTATCTTTCATTTGATCCTTGAAACTGTCCAACTTATCCTTCATTTTTTATTTTAAACCATCTATGTCATCTTTGATTGCTCTTTGTAAGATCGAAATTTGTTGCACTTGGTACCATAGTTTTGATATATCACACTACAATTATTCATCTTCATGCGTCATAGTATAGCTTTCTAAGGGCTTAATGGGTGTTGAATTATTTTTAGAGGGCATTTTGGAACCCAATACTGATATCTATGCTTCAGTATGCCCTTGGAATCACTTCAAACTGATTTTTCAAACAAGACTTATGTAATTTGAAAAAAAATACACACCTTTTTCTTGCTTTTGAGGAGCTCTATATTGAAACTGAATTATCTTTGTGGTTTCGAATCTTCAAAATCTAAAATTCGGTCCTGTAGTAGCCCTCTGAAACTTGTTTCAAATGCCATGAGTCTGATCTGATTTGGATGCTTCATGACAAATTTATGCCCAATCTCCCACAATGACCTAATTATGGACTGATTCAGTAGAGCGAACTTGTACGGCATTCCATGTTACACTGTTTCCTCCTTCGGCTCTAAAATTGATAAATAGGAAACTACAATCCATGTACTTGCATCCACTTTTTACAAAATTCCAATCTGATTCTTAGAGAGGAGTTATGATGAATTTCCCACGGTCACCTCTTTGAGATGAAATTCGGGAGCCTGAAAAAACCCTAACTTCTACAGATCATATCTCCGAAATTATTGCGAACCAAGATCTAAATTTTTTTACACCAAGTTCCTCAGAATTGTAACTTCGCATGATAAAAATTTCAGCCTCTAAACCTTCGTAGAAAAAAAATTTATAGCAAAAATTCCACGATCACCTTGTTTTTATGAATTTTGGGAGCCTGCAAAAACCCTAACTTCCACAGATCACATCTCCAAAAATATTGCGAACCAAGATCTAAAATTTTTACATAAAGTTCCTCATGATTTCGGCTTCGCGTGATAAAAATTTTAGCTTCTGAAACTTTGTAGAAGACAAGTTATATCGAAAATTCCACGATGATTAGTTTGGAGCAAAGAAACCCTAGAATCCAAAGCTCTGATACCAAATGTTATGAAACCAGCTCCAAAAGTAGAAGAAAAGAGACATCAACGCCTTATAAATAAGCCACTTCGAGGGGGAAACCTCCTTTACATTACATAAATGAAAAATTCTTGGATGATACAAATGAAAAAAACTCCTTTCTATATATAGGAGTCCATGGGGTCACAATATATTCCTAGCCGACCTAACAATAATAATATAAGGGCACAATAATAACAATATGGGGGTTACAAGGGTACAAAAATAACAATAAGGGGGCTACACTAGTAATATAGGGACCTAACACATTGTTTAGAAGGATGATGGTATGATGACAAAGGAATAGAACATGGTTGAAGAACTTCCAAGCAAGGAAAGGAAGTTGTCGAAGGAAGTCTAGATGACCAAAAGGAGAAAAGATGTATGTTTATAGATTAAGTCATATTAGCATGTATAGTTGCAGATTGCATGGGTTGTTCAATATCATGAGCATGATCGAAGAAAAGGGATATCTTATTTTGAAAAATTTATCACTAGGCTGGCACAAGTTGGGTTGTGTCAGCCTCCAACCAAACATAATTATTTCAAACCACTTTTGATTGGAAGTTAGCCCTTCCAGTCTGAGAGGGCTCTCTCAAAATACTTCAAAAATTTGACTATGGTAAACTCAAAAATTCAGATGGCTAACTCTGGTTTTCTTTTATGTGTTTTTGCAATTGAAAGAATATGTGAGGGCTGCCACCATTGGGCATGAAGTTATACAAGAAAAATTCAATTACAAACAACATTTTTTAAGGGAATTTGAGGCAATTTGGCTTTAAAAATTATGTCAAAATAAACATTTACAGTCATACACAACAAATGATGGAAGTTAGAGAATTTTTCATGCATTCCAAGTAATAAAATTTCCATGAATATTGATAGAAACATGAAAGCATAAGCATAATAAGAAAATACAGAGCCAAAAATTGAATCTTGGGTAGTAAAACAAATTTGTTGCAACATATGTATTAACTGTAAAAAAAAATTACAGAAAGTGGCCTTCTTCACATTGTCGATCCCCCCTCCTCTTCAAAGCCAAAAAGCTACGTACTTATAGATTGAGATCTCCTTTACAAAAATCTGCCACTTGGGCTAGATTCGATTCACCTTTAAGAGTTTGTATCCTATTTGACACCTACTGAGAAATTTTTTTGGGATTTTGCTGTTTTACAGAATTTCAATACAAATAGGAGTCTCATATCTTAATGAGCTCAACAAACTTTTTTTGGTGGACCTTATTGAACCGAACTAATTTCTGAATGTGTTGGAGTGTTGTACTCCTTTTGACAAGTGGATGCTCACCTAGTTGACTTTGCTGAGTTGGATCTCCACCAAGTCGAATTTTAAAATTTTTGCAACAAGTCTGTAAAATAGGCAAAGATAAGTGTGTATATTCCAAACCCTAATAGTTGTGTAAAAACTAAGAAAGGCTTTTATATGTGAGCTTGCTCCTAACAAAAACCTCCTTCGGATTTCAAAAATTCCTTTCCATTTGGTCATAAAGTGAGCATGAATTTTACCACTAAAACAGTCATTTCCGGATTTTTTTTTGTATTAAAAATTTTGTAGCAAATTAAAAAAAAAACACACACACACACACACCTCTGCTACCTCTCTACAGGTTCAGCAAGTTTTGAGGTCTTCCTTGGTGTTTTTAATCTAAATACATGCCTTGAGCCTTCCCATTTCTGATTTTTTAACTCGTGTTTGCCTCCATCGAAAGCTACAACAGTTTGTAGCAAATTTATGCCTTCAAGCCTGGGAGTTGCTACGAAACTGCCTAGTTTTTTAGATTTTTCATTTTCATCATTCTTTTGCCTCCAAAACACTTCTAAAATCCTATATAATTATGTATATTACCATCAGCCATAGTATAAACAAAAATTTTTGGTCTTACCATACTCATGGAGCATCACCAGTTTGGACAATCATTTTGAGGCCTTTCTTCAACAACTCAACTTGTATAATTTCAATCTGTGCTTCTAAATTTTTTGACTTGCCCCTGAAACCTTCTCCTTTCTTCTTGCAACCATTTATCCCTCTTGAACAAGTGCTTCATCATTCTATGTAGGGGCAATGTCCTCTTCCAGTAGCTTCATATCCATTGGTTCATATCTTACAACTGAACCTCCTTTATATATTTTTTTCCCTGAGCTGCCATGGCTTCAACACATTGAGAGCTGCTTCTTGCACCTGCAAATTATCCTATAGATAGCTAGACCTGCTATTGAAACCAACAGACCTTCCCTAAATACATCAAGACCAACTCACAAGATAGTCAAAACAATTCAAATGATAACAAGACCAAGCTAAAGTGAAAGGATAATGAGATAAGAAATGAAGGTATACAGTGAGAGTGTTTTGGGGATAATCGATAAAGGAAAAAAGAACGTATTTATGACCCACCATGACTCTGACCTGTGTTTTTTTTTTAAATTGGACCATTAATAATAGCCGCAGATTTCCTACTGAAGTTTCAGGAACTTTCATAGCAAATACTCTTTTTTTCTAACTAGAGTTGCTACGAAAGTTGAAAAAATTGTCAGATTCATAATGATGACTAGATAAGCTTGAGGGAAATGAAATTTTGGATTTTCCATTTATGATGACACACACTAAGACTCATAATGCCCTTGCAAAATAACTAAAATACCTTTATACATGTTATTATTTTGAAAATCAAAAGACTTAAAAACCCTAACTAACCTAACCATCTTGACTCAAAGTAAACCTAATTGTTATCTTAGATAACAGTGGCTTCAATGGGGATGTTGCACCCCTGTGGTGCAGCAAAGAACCAGAAGACCAGTTTTCTTATCCATTGGGCAGTTGCCAACCACTTGTCATATTCTTCAGTCTGCATTCAATCCTTGACATGCTCTTGAAGCAAAAACATTGTACAAACCGAAACTTGCAACTACAATCTTCAAACTAAATGCTAAAATAGATGCTTGCCCAAAAAGCTTATTTATGTACATACCAATCCTACTCTAACAGCGGAAAAGTCACCTGCTTAACTCAAGCAATATGAAACCTCCAGTATAACCAGTCAAGGAGATGATCCAACACCTGGGCTTCTTGTTTGTGCTTGAACAAAATTAGAAGTGGATCATCTATTGGAAACTCGAAATGAAAATTGAATCCATACTCCATAAAAAACACAAAAATTGTCTTGATTGATGACTGCAACAGACTTACCATTGCATCTTGGAAACCATTAAAAATATCCTCTTCTTGATAAGTAAAAACATGAGGGATGAATTCATTCATAATTGATTGCTCCTTTTGTCTTATGTCTTCAATTCCAAGAACATCATCAAATAAAAAGGCAACAATCGATTTGTCTTCCCTTTCATGTAAATAAACAAAACCATCCATGCACCCTTGAACATCTTCAAACATGACATCCATATTGTGTGTATCAAAACTAATTTTTTTCTTATCAAACAAATCAGATATAATATTTCGTAGTTTTTCTTGAGGACTTTTATCTTGATTCTGAACACTAACAACTCCTATACAAACAACTTTATGTGTATCATCCATGTCATTTTGATGATCCCCAAATAGAATAGGTAAAACCTGTATATTCAACTATTTATGTAGCCCGGGTTTACCTAAAAATTAACTATCATCACATGTTACCTCACTGTTCATAAGTTTCATGCATGTATTTTCAACAACCTTATCTTAAGAAGTTTCTTCTTGACATAAAATTTAGAAAAGGAATGGGCTAAAAAAAAATTTGAATGATTTGGCTCATACCTTTGACTGCATATAGATTGATAAGGCTGAAATTCCTCATAAATTTCATGTAATATGACTTGACTATCAAATTGTTGATCTATTTCATCTTCAAGCAAAGAAGACACATCTGCTTGTTGGAAAATTTCTTGATCATCATCACAACTAGATTCTGAAGAAAATTCATAAAATGCCTCTAATGTCTCCTCATCATGGATACATTCTACATCATCATAAATACTTTTAATATATTGAATGAAACCTTTCCAAAGATTAAAACATTCTTGAAACAGTGGTGATGCATGATGAGACTTCCCATAATGTCCAAAAAATATTCTATGGAAATTTGTAAGAGAACACAAGCTTATTAATTTCAACCCTTCATACCAAGTTCTAGCTTCATCTTCTAGGGTGACCACAAATATTTTCATGAGACAATCCTCAGGAAACTCAACCCTTAGTCTACATACATGTATATGGAATTTAACCAAGTGCAGACCAGCATCATCTTTATTTTCATCTTTGAACATGGGAAGATGGGTTGACCAATCAACACAAGGCATACGATTTGGAAAACCATAGATGTGAGACTAATCCATAGGAGAATACCTGGAATTTCTTCTTGCAGTATAACTCATCTTGGAACTTCTTCAAGTTATCTTCAAGCAATGGAGTCACCATGAAGCTTTGATCTTTTGTATCTTTTGAGATTGGAGTCGCCACAGTAATATCACAACCTTCAAAATAAAACTTTGATTTCTTGTTACCCTCAAAAATTAGCATGAAGAGACTCAAATAAAATCCGGGAAATGGATATTTTCGGCTCCCGACAGATGCACAAAAATGTTATCGCTAGGCTGGAACAAGTTGGGTTGTGTCAACCTCCAACCCAACATAACTATTTCAAACCACTTTTTATTGGAAGCTAGCCTTTAAATTCTGAGAGGGCTCTCTCAAAATACCTAAATTTTTTTACTATGATAAACTCAAAAATTGAGATGGCTAATTCTGGTTTTATTTTATGTGATTTTTCAGGTGAAAGAATATGTGAGGGATGTCACCATTGAGCATGGATTCAATCGAGAAAAATTCAATTAAAAACAACATTGTTTAAGGGAAGCTGAGGTAATTTGGCCTTAAAACTGATGTCAAAATAAAAATTTACAGTCATACACAGCAAATGAAGGAAGTTGGAGCATTTGTCATTAATTCCAAGTAATCAAATTTCCGTGAATACTGATAGAAACATGAAAGCATAAGCAAAATAAGAAAATACAGAGCCAAAAATTGAATCTCGAGTAGTAAAACAGAGTTGCTACAACATATGTATGAACTGTAAAAAGAAATTACAAAGAGTGGCCTCCTTCACATTGTCGTCCCCACTCCTCTTCAAAGTAAAAAATCTACATACTTATAGCCTGAGATATCATTTACAAAAATCTGCCACTTGGGCTAGATTCGATTCACCTTTAAGAGTTCTTATCCTATTTGACACCTATTAAGAAATTTTTTGGGGATTTTTCTGTTTTACAGAATTTCAATACAAATAGGAGTCTTCTATCTTAATGAGCTCAACAAACTTCTGTTGGTAGAGCTTATCAAACTAAACTAATTTCTCAATGTGTTGAAGTGTTGTCCTGCTTTTGACACCTGGATGCTCACCTCATTGACTTTGTTGAGTTGGATCTCCACCAAGTCGAATTTTAAAATTTCTGCAACAAGTCTGTAAAATTCTATAAAATGGGCCTCAAAGAAAAGTGTGTATCTTCCAAACCCTGATATTTGTGTAAAAAATGAGAAATCGTTTTGTAGATGAGCTCATGCCGAACAAAAACCTCCTTCATATTTCCAAAATTATTTTCCATTTGTTCATAAATCGAGCATGAAGTTGACCACTAAAACAGTCATTTCCATATTTTTGTAGCAAATTAAAAAAAAAAAAAACCTCTCTGCTACCTATCTTCAAGTTATGCAAGTTATGAGTTCTTCCTTGATGTTTTTAATCTAAATACATGCCTTGAGCCTTCCCATTACTGAATTTTTGACTGGTGTTTGCCTCCATCAAAAGCTATAGTAGTTTCGTAGCGAATTTCTGCCTTCAAGCCTGGGAGTTGCTATGAAAGTGCCTAGTTTTTTAGATTTTGCATTTTAATCATTCTCTCACCTCCAAAACACTTCTAAAAGCCTATATAAGCATATATATTACCATCAGCCATAGTATAAACAAAAATTTGTGGTCTTACCATACTCATGGAGCATCACCAGTTTGGACAATCATTTTGAGGCCTTTCTTTAACAACTCATGTTGTATCATTTCAATATGTGCTTCTAAATTTTTTACTTTCCCCTGCAACCTTCTCCTTCCTTATTACAACCATTTATCCCTCTTGCACAAGTGCTTCATCATTCTGTGTAGGGTCAATTTCCTCTTCCAATAGCTTCATATCCATCGTTTTTTTTTTTTTTTTTTTTTTTGGAGTTTCCATGGCTTCAATACTTTAAGAGTTGCTTCCTGCCACCTGAAAATTATACTATATACATCTATACCTTCCATTGACACCAAAAGACCTTCCTTAAAGACAACAAGACCAACTCACAAGATAGCCAATATAGTTCGAATGATAACAAGATCGAACTAAAGTGAAAGGAGAACGAGATAAGAAATGAAGTTATACGATGAGAGTGTTTCGGGAATAACGGATAAAGGAAAAAAGCACGTATTTATGACCCACCATGTCTCTAAACCATGTTTTTTCAAAAAATTGGACCGTTACTAACAATCGTAGATTTTCTACAGAAGTTTTAGGAAATTTCGTAGCAAATACTCTATTTTTCTAACTGGAGTTGTTACGAAAGTTGGAAAAATTGACAAATTCATAATGATGACTAGATAAGCTCGAGGGACATGATATTTTTGATTTTCCCTTTATGATGACACACATTAGGACTCATAACTACCTTGAAAAATAACTAAAAGACCTTTATACATGTGAGTATTTTGAAAATCAAAAGACTTTAAAAACCTATTAAACCTTAAGTAACCTAACCATCTTGACTCAAAACAAACCTAATTGTTATCTTAGATAACAGAAAAGATGCATGAAGGCATGGTTCATATATTAACAAGAATAAATCAACATAATATGTCCTCATATGGAATATGAGGTAGTTTACAAAGATAAAGGAACTATGAATGGAAGTTATGGGGAAGAAATACGTGAAGAAAGAAAGAAAGAGATCATGAAAGATGCAATTATAGTCACAAGAAATCAACATCCAAAGAATTGGCTATGACATCTCCATAAAGAAGGTATGTAGACCCTGATAAGGTCTGTAAAGGACAGAGACCCTTGACATTGAACATCTTGGAGATGTGTTTATGTATGTGTAGGATGTTGATGTTGCAAGAAGCAGATGTCATGATGAAAGGCCATCACAAAAGGTAACATTGATTTGATGTTCATTTTTTATTTCTGAACAACATCTATATGGTTTGATATTGGGCTATTGAAATATAGTTGTATATGTCACCTACAACTACCACTCGTGGTTGGATAAAATATCCTGATAGAAAAACTGACTTGGAAAAAGTAGCAGTATGAAGAAAATCCAGATGTGGACTAGAATATCACTTTCAGATGAAGAGAAGGATGACATGACTGATATGGTTCGTGAAGGAAATTGATGGGCGATTGATTCCATACGAAGAAATATATAGAAGATAAAGGCTCCATAATGATGGAGATGAAATCCATGACATCAAAAGGAGGATATCTACAAGCAGCTGAAGGTACCATGATATCCACCAAAGAGCAAGAGCGTTGCTAAAAACAAGTCCCTAGTTTAGAGGGAGCTTGGAAAAGTCCATGGATAAGAGGGATCTTGGGTACATTCCTTTTATAGGAATGTTTATATCTTCCCTAGTTGAGAGGGAGAGAGAGATACATCATTCGTTTCTTCATATTGTGAAGAAAGAATGGAGGATTGGGTAAGCATCTGGCATCCTATAATCTTTGAGGATGAGGTAGGGAATCCATGGTAAGAGCAGTTTAAGAGGATTGATATTCTTTGAGAATTGGGAATCCAAGATAAGAATAGTCTTAGAAGGACATACGTTGTGAACACGCGGGCGGGGTATGTGCTTTGAGAGACAATGATGATTGTGTCTATCAATCATTGGTATCACCAGCATTGTGCTTTGATCTTGTGGAGAGATAGAGTTTTTAGTCAAGGCCTTTCTATATAACAATGTTGGTTGGTATGATGCAAAGATATGGCTTACCAATCTGACTCTTCTTCTGAGAATTTTTTATATTGAGAATGTCCAAGTACCTTGTATGGATTATGAATACATCCCTACTTAAAAGTAAGTGTTGAAATATTTAACTAGGTTCAACCTTCGTAATGACATCTGTAATCATGATTTTATGTATTTAATGTAAAGAGAAAAATAAATTTACTATTATTATTCTTGAGGCATGGGTTTCATGTTTAAGGAAAATTTATTTTTAGCTCAAAGCACCCATTGAGTGCTTATGGGTTTGTCATAAGGTCAATTGAGTCATTTCCATGTATTCAAGACCCATTTGGGAACGTTACATATTGTAAAAAGAATTTATTTGTCATAGTTGATTCAAAATACCCTCCAAGACTTTTTCAAATGTGCTAGCTACAAGTCGGCCTATTTGATGTGACAAGAAGCCTATATATACAAGGCTATTCGGCCACCTTTGAAGGCATACAAGCAAGCACAAAAGATTTTGATCTGAAGTAGAAAGACACTAGAAGATCCAGTGAAGAAGACAGAAGATAGGAAGAAGAAAGAGGCAGATTGCTTGAAGACTATTTTGTGTAAATATCACACACATGTAGATTGAAACTAGTTCATCATTTCACCTACAACATAACCGAATTGCAGTCAAGTCAAGAAGCCATGTGAAGGTTCAAGGAAACATTTATATTCAAGCCAAGTTGTTGAAGATATATATGTTTCCCAAGCGAAGAATAATAGAGTGAAACTTCACCATTTTTTGTCACACGTGCAAGTTAGGGTTACTACAGGAAGGGATGAAAATCACAGTTAAAAGTGCAGGTCTGAAATTGAGGTCAAAGAGAAAGTAAGCAATTTTTGGAAGGCTAGTTTGACTATCATTGACTTTGTGGAATAGGAATTCATCCGTGAGTAGTTTGACTTGGTCTTGGAGGGGTTTTGGTCAAGGGTCATAGGTATTGGAATTCGTCAAATAAATTTCTATAAGAAGAGAAGAATTATTGTGGTTTTTCCTCTCAACAGGAGAGGTTTTGGACCTAGATGATATATTGCATCTTGTGTCCTAATGTCTCATTGATTTTATTGTTTTGTATTTTTTTATGATTGAGAACATTAATAATAATCAAGAAAAAGAAGAAGCTAATCAAGTTAGGTGAAAAATCATCATAAGCAGTTATCAAAGTAAGAGAAATCACCCAATTTGTTGCCCCCGAGATTTCTCAACATTTGGAAGCTCCATCAAAGAGAAGATTCAAACTATTTAGCCACATTCCTTAGACCTTGAATTCATTATCTATTAGCCTAATTTTCCAGTTTCGAGGATCCAAATGATTTGGAATATCATTTGAAGGGATATTGGCCATCGAATCCACCAACAATTCCATCCATTGCTTTTCCTGGTGGTCCAATAGAGGGACTTGATCTTTTAATTTTGATCTATTTGATTCAACATATAAAGAGAGAGGTTTAGAAGCTAAGATACTTGGAGGAATGGGAACATTTTTTAAGATTACACTATTTCATGAAAGCCATATCTACCAACATACAAATTTTGGAAGAGATAACATATCCACTTAAACCTTGATTTTCATGTAAAATACCATACATATTGTTTATGCCAAATTGTTATAATGATTGAGATTTTTAATTGGGAATATTCAATCTGACTGATAAGGGACCTGTAACAAATTCCCAGACATGGCGAGCATAGGGACAAGATAAAAACATATGGGGGATTGATTCTTCGTTCTAAGAGCAAAGGGGGAAACACGATGGTCCACTTATACCTATTATTTTTATATTTTTAGAGGTTAGGATCTTCTTATGTAGGAGGGTCTAACAAAAATAAATTACTTTAGGGATGGAATTATTGATCCAGAGCTTTTTCCACATGGAATATTTCGGAGGAATTTGTTGGTGAAACAATAATTCGTCATATCTAGATTTGATAATGTACTCATGGGATTTCCAAGCCAATTTATCCTCTGCTTGACGATTCAAGGGAACACTTCCAGCCAATCGGAGTTTAAGAAAATTTTATAAGCTTGAGAGATTTCATTGGATTTCTGCTATATTACACCCAGAGCACATGCGACCACTATTCCAATTATTAAGATGTGCTAAAGATGTAATTCCAAGATTTGAGAGATAGAGTTGTAGAGACCTAATAGCTTCACAATCCTCTAGAGGAGGAAAATTTGATATTGAATCTGACTATATACATATGTTGGAACTATTACCTGGGGTCTAGCTAAGGTGGGTTTTAATCAAATTGGAAGAGACAAAAATAAGACGCCACATAAGTGATCAAGATCTCAGATATATTTGAGCGTCATTTCAAATTTCAAGACTGGATCTCAAATATTTGTTGGTAAGTACCTAAACCCACCAAGATTATGTGTCTTCATTTTCCATGCTAACTTCACTACCTTTGCATGATTCATTAGAGAGGGGTCCCTAATCCCCAAACCTTCATGTTCCTGAGGGTAAATTTTGGTCTTCCAATTGATCAAATGAAAATTTATAGAGGTGGCTTTACTTCCTTCTCAAATAAATTTTTGAATAACCTTTCCCACTTCTTGTAATATGTATTTGGGTAGAAACAAAGAAAAAAATTGATACATATGCATAACCGACAAAACCGATTTGATGAGAACTATTCGTTTGGCTAAAGTGAGCCATCGATCTCCCCAGGATTCCAACTTAATTTTGATTTTTGAAAGGACTGAGTACCATGCTTGAGGGGGGATGGCTTTTAGGAAAATGGGGATCCCCAAATATTTGAACTCCTTCCAGCCTTCAATTGAACTGAAGCTAAAGATAGCACCAATTTGAAGTTGTTTTGTGGCTGAGATATTCCACAATTAGATATATGATTTGGCTAAGTTATCTAATATTATTTAAGCTACAAGGAAGTTATCCAAAACTAGCTTAAATCTACAAGTGATGGTCATCGAGGCACCTCCCCAGAGAATAGTGTCATCGGAAAATTGGGAATGATTGGTGCTTTTAACATCTAGGTTGAATCTTAGACCAGGAAGGCGACCTGAGTTGTGTTCAAATTCATGTCTTTTTCTCAAGTTGTCCACTACCAAAATGTAGTGGAAAGGAGATAAAGTAAAACCTTGTTGGAGTCCCTGAGAAGCTTGAAAGAAGCTAGTGAATTTTCCATTGAATAGAGAGGTTATCCAAGGGGAGATCATATAATTGGAAATCCATTTGATAAATGTGTGTCGAATCTTGCTTGCTCAAAACTTTAAAAAGGAATTTGTGCCTTACTTTTTCAAAGGCATTAGCCATATTAAGCTTGATTTCCATGCCCTTGTCCCCTCTCTCCCTACTAGAAAATATTGCTTCCTGGGCCAGGATGATGTTATCAAATATTTGACAGCCGAGGACAAATCCTCCTTGATTTTCCGAGATTATATCATGGAGGGTCCTTTTTAATCTTTCAACAATCAGCTTAGAAAATATTTTGTAGGAGACATCACATAGGGATATCGACCAAAATCAATGGAAAGAGGAGGGATTAGATTCCTTGGGGATCAAGGTGAGAAAAGAGGAGTTTATCCTTCCTCCCATATATCTATTCTTCAAAGAATTGGTAATCATTCAGCATAAATGCATCTTGATAGGGTCTAATAAGTGCTGGAAGAAGTGGGAAAATAACCCATACAAACTAGGGGCCTTATCATGATTGAAGGAAAATATAATATGACGGATCTCTTCTTCCGTGGGAAGGAGAGTTAATATCTTTTTCATTTCTTCAATGATGAGGGGTGGGGTATGCTCCAACATGTAATTTTCAAATTCTTCTGACGAAGGTTCACGTTGGGAGTAGAGGTTGCTAAAGAAGGCTACAACTTCTTTCTTGATCTGAAGAAAGTCATCGACCTTAACCCTGTTTATCTCAAGGTATTGTTTGTGAAATTATTTGGAAATTTTCCCACTACTTGAAGCCATACACTCTCAGACTTCAATCTCCAATAATATTCTTCCTCTTTCATCAATGTGTGGTATTTATCGAACATATTCTTGTCTTGTCTCACCATTTCCTCTAAAATCTGATCTTTTTCCATATCGGACTAGAGGTGACTGAAAACATTCTCCATTTCCTGTATCGCTCCCTGGCTCTAAAATTTTATGGAGAGGGCCATAGCTTGAGACAAATTTTCTTCCTCTTAATCTTCTTTTTCTAGATCAAGATTGGATTTCCATCAGTCCATGGACACCGTGCTTGAGAGACGACATCATGGAAATCAGGGTGTTGGAGCCAAAGAGGGTTGAATCTAAAAGGGATGGGCTTGTAATTCATAGGAGGAGAGAGATAAACATGAATTGGGTGATTATCTGAGCCATTTTAGTGGAGAATGGAGGATGATATAGATATATTTCCCTAGAGAAAGTCATCATATATAAGGAATTTATCTAGTCTGGCAGCTATATGGTTAGGACCCACACGCCTATTGGACCAAGTGTATTTGAGACCAACAGGTTTAACATCAATCACCTTGGCATGAGAAATGAAATCCTCCACGTGCTCTTGAAAGGGATATTTGATAGGAAATCCCCTGTTTTTCTACCCTCTATCTAGGGTGATTGTATTGAAGTCCCACCCAAGAATACATAAATTCCCAAATTCTGTGCTAACCAGGTTATGGAGGGAGGCCCAACATTCATTTTTTTCTTTGAATTGGACCAATATACACACATTGATAATAAAGAAAACCCAATTTGAAGAAAGATCAAGAAACTTAGTTGCAAACCAATGAACATTAGAAGATGAGTCAATAAGATGCACCTGGGATGGATCCTAGAGGGTGCAAAATGATCTAGAGGCTCCTCTTTCATTGATTACCGAGATCCCACATCCATACCACATAAAAGGTTATTGCACCATGTTCTTCTAGCTTTGTCTCATGGAGAAGGACAATAGAGGTCTTTTCTTTCCTGAATAGTGATTTCAATTTTGTTATTTTTTTTTTCTAATCCAATTCCTCTACAATTCTAGGAGAGAACTATCATCATTTACTCTTGGAGATGGGAGCCCCTTTGAGTGGGTCAGTGCCTGCATTTCTTCTAGTTCATTAGCCTCCTACTTCACCCATTTCGATATGCTTTAAGGTAGGTTGATTCCAAACTGACGTGTTTGTCACTCTTACTCCCTAGCTTTGTTCACTTCATATTTCTCATCCCATGAGCTTGCAAATGGATATTTAGATGCGCCTTATCTAGGTGATAGAAAGTCTTCCTTTCCTTCTGAAGAATCCACTTGAGAAGGTGTCAAATCTTCCTTAGATTCCGATGTAGAGATGGTTTTGTCGAGCTTTCAGGCACCTAATGATTCGAGGGCGGATCAGGGATTAGTAGATATGTTTGTGGGATCTCCCCTTCTTCTGGTTCATTGGAAACTGCTTCATATATATTACCAATTTTCTCTTGGGAGAGAGAAATTTTTTTATCCTTCCCCGATCTTAATAGAGTTTCTCTTAGGGGAGGATGACCTCGTCTCCTTTGATGGGACTTGCTTTTTATTTTGAGTGGGCCTTTCCTTATCTTAGCTTGCTTCCAATGATATCTCGTTTCTCCTTGATTTTATGGTTCTTCAGTTATCTTTGGGAAATTTCTAGTATAGTTTCCATAGTCATGTAATAATTTTCATTTAAAGGGTAGTTGGTCATAGTCCACCTCTTGAATGTGTGACTAGCTATCCAAATGTAACCAACCCTCCTAACATTTACCCAATTTTACCAGCTCGCTAGGGTAAATGTGAGGTTTAGTGTCACTATGACATGACTCGGCCTCCAAGTTCCAGTTATGGACGTGGGGCCAACACATTGACAACTTACAAATATCCTTCGGGAACACTAGATCACCCAGAAGTCAGCCCACAACCTCTCATGACCAAATCTTGAGCTGGAACTATTTTTTCACAATCTTAACCCCCAACCACACACACGACATAGCATGCATGCGGTTATGAGCCTCCAATCGCACTCATAAGCCTCCTTCCATGTGGTTATGACCCAAAATATCCAGTTTTGGGCATGTGGTTCTAGGATATGTGCCATCTTTTCAGGCTAGCTTCTAGACCACTGCCCATAATTACATGACTTTCCAGAAAGAAATCAAAGTATTGACAAAGCCAACTAATCAAAATTTAAGCAAGAACTTGAACCAAATATTCCTAATCCATAACATACATTACGTCAAACATATGGTAAACGTGTAAGCTACAAGTCATGAATGCAAATATGGTCATAAATCGGTAGTCTTCATCTTAGAATCACCAAGAAGGCTCTAAACCCTCTCTAAATAGCTGTAATAACACTTATTAGGCCATGCATTCATCCACCATTCAATAACTTATCAAAACATGTCAATAGGCATAGATAGAATACATCATATAACCAATAGATAACCAGCATATAAATAAAATGGAAACCATGGAAAATCAACCATAAAATCACCAGCATAATCACCACAAATTCTCATAGATCAAAATAGGAAATTATCTCATATTAACATATGAAAATGTCAACCAAGTCAGGGACTTCCATGTACCACCTAAGCATAGATTTGGCTGAACCAAATCTTTCTTTCAACCAATCACCCTCACGCCATATTCCAAGCATGAATGTGGGATCTCATGGGTTAAACCAAAACAAAACCAACTAGGGATTCCGAGGTGATCCAGGTGGATATTGGTGGCCACCCGCCTATTCCACTTGCACCCCCACCATTGTTTCTTTTAGTTTTTCAACTTCCTAAATTGTAGCACAATTTACTATTTTTGGCATTTTTTCGGGTCTTGAACTTCAAAATTCGTTTTGAGGCCCTAAACAACATTTTTTTGGAAAATCGGGACAAACATGGGTCTTTCATCAATGTTTTTCACTTGAAAGTTTTATTCCTCAGATAAATATTTCTAACTAGGTATTTTTCGCATCAAACGGAGATCGTATGCCAAAGTTACGTCCTCGGGAAGTTAATGTACCAATTTACACAAGCGGGGCCCATAGTTTTGGCGCTTTATCTCCTAGGGTTATATTTTTAGATGTTTAGGGTTTTCCATTGTTTATAAATAATAAATAAGCCTTCGAGCCTCATTGTAAAACGGTTCAAAGGCATGTAGCCGCCACATCTCTTCTCATAGATAAGCTACCATCGCCCAAGCTAATTTATTTTCCATTCTGCCTATAAGCATTTTTCAGTATTTTATATTAATGAAATGAAGTGTTATTCCTGCTACATCTCCGCATTGATGTTTATTTATGTATTTTATTGTGTTCCTGAATAAGTCTAGATCAATGGTACCAAAGCGGTCTGCTCTTTCTCGATCTTTCTTTGCATTTCCCCAATGAGGTCATGGTATAAGGATTTAGGGCTCGATTTGGTTGAACCTTTGCAAGATCAGCCTCCCAAACCCCGACGACCTCCCATGGCAGAAAAAAATAAAGACAGAGCAGGATATCCTATAAAAATATTGCTCGAGGATGCCCTCGAGAAACAAAAGAATGTGATGATGGATAACTTTTCCCAGATCCTTCGACGGCTACCCACCAATAGTGCACCTTCATCCAGCAGCCACTCTAGAGGCGCCCTTTTAAGGTACAGGTAAACTTTGACATTCTCGTATTTGAGGGCCAAATAGATGCATACGTCGTAGATAGATGGTTGAATCTATTAGAAGGATATTTCTCAGTTCATGACTTTTCCAATAGAGAAAAGAGTACTTTTTCACTCCTCAAAACCGCCCCCCATGTCAAGGACTGGTGGGAAACCTACTGTGAGCCAAAGGACGAGAGGGAAACATCCTTATTCTTAGTCACACCCACTTGGAATTCTTTTCGAGATTCCATTAAGGAACAATATTATTCTGTGACGAGCTGTGAGGACAAGTACATACAATGGACTGTGTTGCGGTAGGCAAAGGGATCAAGATGTGCATGAGCTGACGAATATGTTCCATACCCTGTGCACAAAGGTGGGTATTAAAGATTCAGAGAAACATTTGGTGTTGAAGTACCGTAGTTGTCTACACAGATACATTCAGGAGGAAATGGAGTTCCTAGACATCTCTTTGCTTGGTCCAACTTACCGGTATGCTGCCAAGATTGAGTAGAAATTCAAACAAAGGAAGCAAGACTTTGGATCTACAAATCAGAAGCAAGGGAAAGACGTCCCCATACCATAGAAAAAAGGACAAATCCAAGGTGGCGCAGCCTAGTACAACCCGCCAAAGCCGCAAGCAAATAACAACACCGCAAATCCAAAAAAGGACACGGGAAAGTGATGTGAGTTCCATAAGAGCTCCAATCGCAACACAAGGGAGTGTCGGGCCAAGCAGTCACTGGTGGCCGAGCTGAAGACTTTCAAATCAGATGCATGTTCTGACTATGAGTCAGAACCCAACAAGGGGAATGACAAAGGGAAGTAGATTATCGATGCATATCCCAGCACCCTTGTTTCCACCACCAAGATCTAGAAGGAGGAACCCAAACATCCAAAGGAGGGGGAGCACCTCTTCCACTCCCATATGTGGGTGAAGGGTTCCCCACTACAGTTCATTGTCGACAGCAGGAGCCAAAAGAGCCTCATTTCAGGAGAGGTCATGAATCAGTTGGGCCTTCCAACCATAACACACCCACAGTCGTACACCATCGGATGGCTTCACCAAGGACGAGATCTCTGCGTCGGTCAGCAGTGTCTCCTTCCCTACAACATCAAACCCTTCATGGATGAGGTATTATGTGATATTACTCTGCTTGATGTTTGTGATGTATTATTAGGCCAACCATACTTGTGGAAGTGACATGTTGTGTATGAGTCTAGGCCTCGCATTTTTATTTTGGGAAATAAGTTGTACAAGATACTAGAGGTAGCACCACCTATTGCCATCTCTTTGATCACTGCAAAATGATACAGTAAGCTCATTTCCAAAATCAAGAAATTTTTTTTCTTGATGATCCATCCTCAGGGAAAGAAGAATAATGTATCCATGACCCCCATACAGGGCTCCTCCGCACAGTAACAACAAATGGACAAGGTCGTGGAGGAGTATGGGGACATTTCACCTCACTCGCAGAGGTACCTCTGCATTATCAAGTCAAACATTCCATCAATCTAACCCCAAAGGTCTCGATACATAATGGACCGATCTACCAACGCTCTGTTATGGAAAATGATGAAATCAAGAGGTAGATTCAGGAGTTCTACAGAAATGTCACATCCGACTGAGTTCGTCGCCCTGTGAGAGCCTAGTCGTGTTGGTGCAGAAGAAGGATGGGACTTGGAGACTTTGTATTAACTATCGAGCGTTGAACAAGATCATTTTCCAGAATAGGTATCTGGTCTCGCAGATTGATGGCCTTCTAGACCACTCAAGGGGGACAAATATTTTAGCAAGATCGACTTGAAGTCTGGGTATCACCAGGTACCAATCGAACCCTCTGATGTGTGGAAGACTTCTTTCAAAGATGAGGAGGGAATTTTTGAATGGTTGTTCATGCCTTTCGGGTTGAAAAATGCTCTCGCAACCTTCATGAGGCTGATGGATGACATCTTGCGACCATTCACCAAATCAGTCATGGTGGTGTATTTAGATGACATCCTAATCTTCAGCCAGAGTTGGGAAGAGAACCTCCACCACATTCGATAGGTCCTCCAAACATTGCGGCAACACAATTTGTGTGCCAATTTGGAGAAATGAATTTTTGGCATGACCCTAGTTCAATATCTGGGATACATTATTGATGAGAAGGGGGGGTGCATGTGGACCCAGCCAAGATCTATGTCATTCAGGATTGGCCAACCCCAACCACTCTAACAGAGCTCCGCAACTTTCTGGGTCTTTCCAATTTCTACCGCAAGTTTGTGTTGGGGTTCTCTCATATCACTTGGCCTTTGAGTCAAGTCACCAAGGGAGGAGTGAAAGAAAAAATATTTTGGTATGTGTCTCAACAGAAGACGTTCGCCGAGTTGAAGCATCGCCTCTGCTCTGCACCAGTGCTAATATTACTAGACTTTCAACAACCATTTGACATCAAGACAGATGCCTCTAAATATGTTATTGGGGTAGTACTTACTCAACAAGGGAATTTAGTGGCATATCACAGTGAGACACTTTCAGACATAGTCTGAAATTATCCCACCTATGACAAAGAAATGTATTCCATTATGCAGGCTTGCCGACAATGGAAGCATTACATTTTGGGGAAGGAAATGGTCATCCACATAAATCATCAACCCCTACAGTTCATACAGACACAAGGGAAGTTGCAGAATGATCTCCATCAGAAATGGTCCACATCCCTGCAATAGTTCCATTTTAACATCCAGTACAAGAAGGGAAACACCAATAACGTTATATATCTCCTTAGCGGACTGTTGATCGTGGCACTAACCACTGTGCTCGACTCTTGTGGACACGAGACTTTGGGTTGGCCGCATCTCTACCAAAGTGATACAGAATTCGAAAACACATACCAGACGCTCCTGGTGGGTAAGAAAGTTCCAAATTTTCACCTCCAAGATGCATTTTTATGCCACCTCAGACACCTCTATGTTCCTTTAAGCAAGCGTGCTAAGATGATTTGGGAAGCGCACTATAGTCGGGTCACTGGAAATTTCGGGTTCAAGAAAACAGTGGCAGTATTGCAGAAGTATTTCTATTGGCCAAACCTTAGACATGATGTTGGGAAGTACATCAGATATTGCACTGCCTGTGCCATTTCCAAACTGTAATGCCCCACTTGATCCTATCAAGCAAATTTTGATTCGTGTTTAATTAAACTGCAAGTATTGACTTATAATTATTGATTAATATTGATATATATCTACACATGTGATTTGTAATTTTAATTTTACTGATATGACTTCTATTATTTGTTAATTCTATTCCCAATGTATCTTCTCAATTCTACTTTTAGATAAGATATGGTTTTCTCCAATTTAATTCTAAATCAAATATCAATATTTTATTCTCAATATGTCTTCTCAAATCTACTTTTAGATAAGATATGGTCTTATCCAATTTAATTCTAATACAAAAACCTATATTTTATTCCCAATATATCTTCTCAAATCTACTTTTATATAAGATATGGTCTTCTCCAATTTAATTCTAAATAAAATATCTATATTCATATTCCCAAGTTGTCTCTTCAAATCTACTTTTGGATAAGATATGATAATAAATTCAAGGTTAATAAATTAAAAGGATGAGGGGGTAGTCATGGAATTAATGGTAAGTGCTTGAGGTGGATGAGGGGAAGAGACATAAAAGGGAAGGAGGATGAGAGGGGAGGGAGAAGATCCTTGGTGTTTATTTTGACATTGGAGGAATTTATTTTGGATGAGGAATGTGGAGAAATTGAAGGGAGATAATGGAGAGAAAATGAGAGGAATCAAACTTAGATCTAATGGAGAGTGTTGGTTTTAACTTGGACACACTACACCTGGTTGGACTTGGGCTCGGAGGGATAGGGAGCCTGTGGAGGTTCCCTGGGCTAGGAAATCATTCCTAGTTGACTGGGAGGTAAATTCAGTAGGGTAGCGAAGAGGAGCATTCCAACAGAGTCAAGAGCATCCCAACCAAGCCACATGTATTCTTCTATTTCTTATTGTAATTATGTAAATTGATGAAAATGAAATTTCTTACTTGCTTAATATGTTGTAAATACATTTTACTTGTCTTTTATAATCAAATAAATTTTGAGCGATAAATATACTATTTTCCTTCTTATTGTGTTTAAATAAAAGGATAAATTGATTTAGTTAAAAGATCTAGGCTAGGTCTTCACACAAACCGACCATCAAGAAGCAAGGCCTATATATTTCGCTACCTACCTCTAATCGACCTTGGGAATCCATCTCCATGGATTACATGTGGGGTCTTCCTTCTACCAAGCATGGCAACAACTATGTTTTTGTGGTCATCGAAAGATTCTCTAAAATGGGCGTTATGGTGGCCTGCAAGAAGAATATCACAACAGAAGCCACTACTAAACTCTTCTTTGAACGGTTGTGGGTACACTTTAGGATTCCACAGATCATTATCTCATATCGAGATATAAGGTTCCTCAGTACATTTTGGTCAAGTATTTAGTCGATGTTGGACACCAAGCTCACTAAATCTGTTGTGTACCAGCTCCAAAAATGGAAGAAAAGAGATATCAACGCCTTAGAAATAAGCCACTTCGAGTGGGCAACCTCCAATACATTACATGAATGAACAACTCTTGGATGATACAATTTACAAAACCTCCTTTCTATATATATGAGTCCATGGGGCCATAATGTAATCCTAGTGGGGCCACAATGTAATCCTAGCCAACCTAACAATAATAATTTAAGGGCACAATAATAACAATATGGGGGTTACAGGGGTACAATAATAACAATAAGGGGGTTATACTAACAACAATAAGGGACTATACTAGTAATATAGGGACCTAACATGCCCCTCTCCTTCAAAAAAGTGTTGTCCTCAATGCTTGAGTAGCTCTGGGTGCTTTCGTATAAAATTCTCATCCTCCCATGTAGAATCTTCAGTGGGTAAGTTCTTCCACTTGATGAGATACTCTGAAATTGATCGATTCCATAGATGTCAAGTTCTTGTTTCCGTGACCGCTTCAGGTTCCAATATGATTTTTCCTTCCTCATCAAGTTCTGGCAATATTGTTTGAACTGGAAGATTTTCACCTATAACCTTCTTTAAGCATGAAACATGGAAAAATGGATGCACTCGCGAAGAAGCAAGAAGCTCCAATTTGTATGCCATAGTACCAATCTTTTGCAACACCTTGTAAGGACCATAGTACTTTGGCGATAATTTATTATCCTTCTTAGCTTGCTTGAGGGACATTTGTTTGTATGGTTGTAGCCGTAAAATACCCAATCTCCTACATCAAAACTTCTCTCGCTGCGATGTTGATCTGCCTGTTGTTTCATTCGATTTTGTGCCAAATTCAGGTTATCCTTTAAGAGTTGGAGAACTTCTTGCTGATGCTCGATGTGATCTTCCACCGCTTGAACCTTAGAATTTTCTCTTAAAGATGATGTGATGGATGGTGGATGATATCCATAAAGTGCCATAAATGGGGTCATTTTTGCTGCAGTATGGAAGGAAGTGTTATACCGCCATTCAACAAGAGGTAACCACTTGACCCATTGTGTTTGTTTATCAGATACAAAAAAACGAAGATATCCTTCCAAACATTTATTTATGATCTCAGTTTGACCATCAGATTGAGGATGATAAGATGAGCTATGAGCTAATTGAGTACCCAAACAAGAAAATAACTCCGTCCAAAAATTTCCAGTAAAAATGGGATCTCTGTCGCTCACAATAACCCTTGGGCTTCCATGTAGCTTTTTAATTTTGTCCATAAATGTAGTAGCAATTGTACTTGCTTTAAATGGATGAGATAATGCACAAAAGTGTGCATACTTGGTAAGTCTATCAACTACCACCATGATGACATTATTTCCTTCGAACTTAGGTAAACCTGTGATAAAATCCATTGAAATCTCCTCCCAACGTTGACTTGGAATGGATAAAGGTTGTAGAAGTCCCGGGGTCTTAATTGTTTCCACTTTATTCTGCTGGCAAACGAAACATTCTGCCACAAAATTTTGAATATCAGATTTAAGGCCATCCCAAAAAAATTCTTTCTTCACCCCATGGTAAGTTTTTAAAAATCCTGAGTGTCCTCCTAAAGGAGAAGTGTGCAATTCCAAAAGAATCTTTTGTTTTAGTTGGGAATTCTTACAAAGATATAAGCGATCTTTGTACCATAAGGAATCATTTTTCCAACTAAAAGTATCAGATGTACTAGGATCTTGCTGCAACTTTTGAATGAGTGTCCATACATCTTTGTCCTTCTTCCATTCATCTCTTGCTTTGGTTATCCAATCTGGCTGGATAATAGAAATGGCACAAAGCAATGCTTCCACCTCTTCATTCTTTCTTGAGAGTGCATCTGCAACAACATTAAGCTTTCCTTTTTTGTAGATTATTTCAAAGTCATAACCCAACATCTTTGTGACCCATTTTTGTTGCTCTTCTAAAGATATTCTTTGTTCCAAAAAGTGTTTAAGACTATCATGATCATTTTTTACCTTGAACTGTCTTCCCATTAGGTAAGTTCGCCATTTCTTTAGTGCATGCAGTATTTTTAACATTTCCTTCTCATAAATAGGTTTCTGTAAATACTTTCCTTTGATTGGACGACTTTCAAAAGCAATGGGTCTTCCTTCCTGCATTAAAATAGCACCAATTCAATTTCCTGAGGCATCACATTCCACAATAAAGGTTTTTGTGAAGTCTGGCGTAGCTAAAACTAGTGCTTGACACATTGCCCCTTTAAGATGTTCAAAAGCCTTAGTTGCTTCAGGAGTCCATGAAAATGCATCTTTCTTCAATAATGTTGTTAGAGGTGCTGCTATTCTCCCATAATTCTTAAAAAACTTGCGATAATACCCCGTTAACCCGAGAAATCCTCGCAACTGCTTTATGGTTGTGGGGACTTTCCATTCCTTAATGGCTTTAATTTTGTTAGGGTCTACTTTAACACCCTCGTGAGATACAATATGACCCAGATATTCCACCTCTTGTACTCCAAAGAAACATTTGGATGTTTTTGCATATAATTGTTTCTCCCACAATAGTTTGAGCACCCTGTCAACATGTTGAACATGATCCTTCCAAGACCTGTTGTAGATTAGTATATCATCAAAAAATACTAGCACAAATTTTCTAAGGAAGGGTTTGAAAATGGAATTTATCAACCCTTGAAATGTAGAAGGTGCATTGGTAAGGCCAAAAGGCATGACCAAAAATTCATAATGACCCTCATGAGTTCGAAATGCTGTTTTTGGAATATCTTCAGTCTTCATTCTAATTTGATGATATCCCGAACGAAGATCCAACTTGGTAAAATAAATTGCTCCATGTAATTCATCCAATAATTCATCAATCACAGGAATGGGAAATTTGTCTTTAATGGTGAGCTTATTGAGCTCCCTATAATCCGGACACATTCGCCATGATCCATCCTTCTTGTGTACCAATACTATAGAAGCAGAGAAAGAACTTTGACTAGGTTGAATTATACCTGCCTCTAACATTTCTGCAATCATACGTTCAATTTCGCTCTTTTGTACATAAGGATATCTGTAAGGCCTGATGTTTGGAGGAACACTTCCTAGAATCAAATGAATAGCATGATCATGATCATGAATAGGTGGGAGTCCTTTCAGAGTTTCAAACACCTTGGAATGATTGTCCAAGACTTGTTGGAGATCTGCAGAAATAGATTATTTTGATGTTGGAACTTCTAGTGAGCATAATTGTGCAATTACACCTCGTTGTTATTTCTTTAGAAGGTTTGTCATGACATTAGAGCTTATTATCTTTCTCGGCTTCCCCTCAATACCCCGTAATTTGACTTCCTTTCCTTCTGAAAAAAATTTCAAGGAAAGTTCTTGAAAATGAAAAGTTATCGTCCCCAAAGATTGTAACCATTGTACTCCTAGTACAACATCAGCACCTCCCATAGGAATGGAAAGCATTGGACTATTCAATACATGTTCCCCCATGGTTAGCTTGATATTATGGCATTTTCCAGAGCAATTTATAGTTCCTCCATTTGCAACCATCACTTGACATTCTGGTGCTGGGTATAGGAAACAATTTAATTCCTTGGCTACCTTACAATGAATAAAATTATGGGTGCTACCTGAATCAATCAACACTATTAACTTTTTCTTCTTGATTTGTCCTTGTATCTTGAGAGTTTCAGGAGTGGTAATTCCTGCCAGCGCATTACATGATATGGTCCGATTCATTTCTTCCTCTTCTAGGGCTGGTTCCAGGTGTATATCCTCTTCTTGTTCATTTTCTTCTTCCTCTTCACAATCTATGTAAAATAATTTCTTCTCAGCACACTTATGACCTTTAGTGTATTTGCTATCACAACTGTAGCAAAGCCCTTTTGCTCTTTTTTTCTTCCAATTGTTGTGGTGTCAACCTTGTAGGTTGTGGAAATCTAGGTGTAGCAACACTTCCTTCTTTATAGAAGTGAGTGGTAGGCTTCCTTGTCGCCATAATTTTACATTCAATTTTTCTTGCCAACCTGAATTCCTTCTCCAATGAATCAGGTTCCAAAACGTGAAATTCATGTTGGATGTTATCCTTTAAAGTGCCTATGGAGAGATCAATCCTGTGTTCCTCTGGAATATCAGTTACCCTTTTATTCAATTTTTGGAAGTCCTCAATGTGCTCTCCCACTAAGCCCTTTTGTTTGAGATTTATCAATTGGCTAAAGAAGGTGTTGCTCTTTGTATCCTCATAATGTGCTATCATTTCCTCCGTAAAAATTGACCAAGTGACAATTTTTTTACGGGAGCAAAGCCATCGATACCATACAAATGTATTTTATTCTAAATGTAAGGTTGCAATACATACCTTTTTTGTGTTTTGCACATTATGGAGATCAAAATATTACTCCATCTGTAGTATCCATGTTACAGGATCCTTTCCATCAAAATTCCTCATCTCCATTTTTGGAATATGGTGCTTCTTCCTGCCAACATTAGATTTTATGAAATCACGATTAACTTTTATTTTGTTCTCATCATGAGTTTCTTCTACTATCTTTTCACCATTATGAAACATTTCTTGTATCAACTTTGTCAAACCTTCTATGTCTGCTTTTAGATCATTCTTCATGTTTTCCATGTTGTCTTTCATGTCATCCATCTTAGCTTCCATGCCATCCATCTTAGCTTCCACGCCTTTCTTCAAAAATTCCACTTCATTTTTTGTTGCTCTTTGCGAGATCGAAATTTGGTGCACTTGCTCTTGTAATTTTGATAGCTCATGTTGCAATTCTTCATCTTCATGAGTCATAGTAGAGCCTTTTGAAGGCTTAATGGGTGTTGAATTATTTTTACGGGGCATCTTTTAGAACCCAATACTGATATCTATTCTACAATATGCCCTTGGAATCAATTCAAATTGATTCTTCAAACAAGACTTACGCAATTTGGAAAAAAAATACACACCTTTTTCTTGCTTTTGAAGAGCTCGATATTGAAATTGGATTATATCTGTGATTGCTGCACTTCATATTTGAATTTTGGCACTGACATAGCCCTCTAAATTCTCTTTCGAATGCCACAGGTCTGACCTGATTTTGATTCTCCAAGAAAAATGTGTATCCAATCTCCCACAATGACCTAAATATGGACTGGTTCAGTAGAGTGAACTTGTATGACTTTCCACGTGTCACTTTTTTTGTCCTTCGGCTCTGAAATTGATAGCCAAGAAACTAAATTCTGTGTACTTGCGACCACTTTTTACGGCACTCCAATCCGATGCTCAGAGAGAGAGTTATGAATCTTTTCCCATGATCACCTCTTTGAGATGAAATTCGGGAGCCTGAAAAAGCACTACCTTCCACAGATCATATCTCCAAAAATATTGTGAACCAAGATCTAAAATTTTTTTACGAGTTTCCTCAGGATTTCGGCTTCGCACCCTGAAAATTTCAGATTCTGAACCTTCGTAGAAAAAAAATTATAGCGAAAATTCCACGATGACCTGTTTAGAGCAGCGAAACCCTAGAATCCAAAGCTCTGATACCAAATGTTGTGTAACCAACTCCAAAAATAGAAGAAAAGAGATATCAACACCTTAGAAATAAGCCACTTCAAGGGGGAAACCTCCAATACATTACATGAATGAACAATTCTTGGATGATACAATTTACAAAACCTCCTTTCTATATATAGGAATCCATGGGGCCATAATGTAATCCTAGTGGGGCCACAATGTAATCCTAGCCGACCTAACAATAATAATTTAAGGGCACAATAATAACAATATGGGGGTTACAAGGGTACAATAATAACAATAAGGGGGTTACACTAACAACAATAAGGGACTATAATAGTAATATAGGGACCTAACAAAATCCACATCTTTACACCCCCAAACTGATGGCCAAACAGAGGTCGTTAACATGATGATCCTACACATTTTGCGCATGTAAAACTTGAAGCATCCACACATATGGGATGAAATTCTCCCCTATGTCCAGCACAACTATAACCATGCTCTCCACAGCTCAACTGGCCACAACCCCTTTCAAGTGGGCTTGGGATTCCAACACTATGTCCAATTGATGTGGGCATACCATTTGCAGCTACTCAGGCAGATTCGAATCATGTCTAATATGAAGCCAACAAGGCGAACAACTTCATTGAGCACATTCAGTACATCCATCAGCAGGTTCAAAACATCCTGGAGAAGTCCAATGCCAAGTACAAGCAGCGACATCATCAACATCAGGTGCCACACAAGTTTCAGGTGGGAAACAAAGTTTAGTTTCATTTACAAAAAGAACGCCTAACTTGAGCTCATCAGAAGCTCAGACCACTCCGATATGGGCCTTACACCATTATCAAGGCTATGGGAGAAAATGATTTTGAGCTCATCATTCCCCCATTCCTTGGACTGCACCCAGTGTTCAATGTGGACCGCCTTTGGCCATACTTTCCACCATTACTGGACACATCAGACATTATAGAACAACTCACACCAACAGAGCTAAACCTCGACTACATAGAATAGGCCACAACTGATTGGATCATGGACATGCATCTCAAGAACACTCACCAACAAAAGATCCAATTGTATCGGGTTGTCAAAGTTGGCCAACTCCTACACCAAGACAAGTGGCTCACCAGGGACCAAGTTCAACAAAATTTTCCTCATCTCATGGAGGAAATCAACGCAATGGGGATCATTTCTTCCTAAGGGGGGAGGATTGATCCAGATGGATATTTGTGTCCACCCGCCTATTCCACTTGGACCCCCACCATTGTTTCTTTCAATTTTTAATTTTCCTTAATTGTAGCACAATTTACTATTTTTGGCAGTTTTTCAGGTCTTGAACTTCTAGAGTCGTTTTGAGGCCCTAAACGACGCTTTTTGGGAAAATAAATATTTTTCACTTGAAATTTGTATTCCTCGGATAGATATTTCTAATGAGGTATTATGGGCGTCAAACGGGTATGCCAAAGTTACGTGCCCGGGAAGTTGATGTACCAATTTACCCAAACGGGGCTCGTAGTTTTGGCACTTCATCTTCTAGAGTTAGGTTTTTAGATGTTTAGCATTTTCCATTGTTTCTAAATAATAAATAGGTCTTCGAGCCTCGTTGTAATACAGTTCAGAGGCATTTATTTACCACATATATTCTCATAGATAAGCTACCATCGCCCGAGCTAGTTTATTTTCCACTGTCTGTAAGTATTTTTCAGTATTTGATATTAATGAAATGAAGTGTTATTCATGATGCATCTCTTTGTTGATGTTTATTTATGTATTTTATTACATTTTTGCATAATTCTGGATCAAGAGGCCAAACCAACTCAACCCTCAACCACAATGACTCCACCTCTATGGTCCAGAAATCACTAATATCAACCAAATCGGTCTCTACCTGAGTTATCTAGGGCTCTAGGAACTAGTAACTCAACCCACATCCTTCTAGGGCTCCAGAGCTTTTGTTCCAACCACATCTCTAGGAAATAGTAACTCAACCCACCAAGGGCTCCAGAGCATTTGTCCCAACCTACGGCTCCAGGAACTAGTAGCTCAACCCAAGTTGTCCCATGGCTTCCAGAGCGTTTGTTCCAACCCATAGCCATATGGAACTTGAGCACCAATCAGAAAAATAAGTGGGAATCCCACAACACAATGGCTATCGAGGAAATGGAAAGGCAAGATTGAACCACTGTCAATTGAGGAAAATCTCCATGCCAATGACAACACATAACCAAAGAATCACATAAATATACCATGCATCCAAAAATAAATGAGGAAATCACACATGCAACCTTTTACTTGCAAAGAAATCCAACTATCTTCTTTGTGATCCCTTGCTTTCCTTTGCTTTATTTCTCTAATCCAAGCGACTAATAGAATGCTTCAAGAATGCTCTAAGTTTTCAAGAGTATGAGATAATGAGAGTGTGCTCAACTCAAAATTTTCGAAAAACTAGAAATTGTTTCTCTGAAGCCTTTTTATCATTAATGCCTCTATTTTCTTCATTTTCCTTAATTTTTCCTCTAATTTCCCTTGCATGCAAATTTGTGTCTCTTCACCTTCCTTTTCTCTTATTTTCCTTTATTTTCATAATTAAATGTCAATTATTTCCTCTTTTCCTTTTCCAATGCCTTCGCCAATTTCTGTAGCCATTAATTAATCACAAGTGATGCCCACTAAAGTGTTTTACCCATCATTCAGCTTGGAATACATTTCCCATGAATCCTCTCTTATTTTATTTACATTGAAAATCAACCAGGGGTTGTTACAAACCCTTGTCCCTTGGGGGAATATCGTCCTTGGTGTTCAATGATGCTTATAGCTAACAAAACATGATGCCCATGGAGCTTTATAACACAACATAATCCAGCACTAACATCATACCAAATTTTTGAAAACATGAACACCATATTGCTTATTGGAGCTTAATAACACAACTCGATGCAACATTTACAAGATACTGCCTATTGGATATTTGTAACACAACTCATTGTAGTATATACAATACACATATGCATATATAATCATAAAACACATATTATCAACCAACAAATAAAGAAGGATGCAAAGCCTACATCTCGTCAACCATCTCCCATATAGCTTCATCGAGCCCAAATTGCTTCAACTGCACTTTAACTTTCTCGGTTTCTCGGTTCCATAGCATAAGCTATTTCCGTTGCAAAATGCACTAAGGTTCTGGCTAGAATTCCCCCTTTGGTTCCACCGGAAATACAAACCAATCAATCACATGACCAACATCCTGGACATATCCCTTAAGCAATGAAACATGGAAAACATCATGGAATTTCACTATTGGAGGCAATGAAATTCTGTATACCACTGGTCCAATCCTCTCAAATATCTTAAAAGGCCCATAATATTGAGGTTCCAGCTTGGCACATGACCCAATCCTCAAGGAGCTCCTCTTAGGCTTCATGCGCAAGTACACATGCTCCCCAACATGAAATTCCTTGAACACTCTATGTTGATATGCATAACTCTTTGCATGTCTTGTGTTGCCTTTAAGTTCCTTCTAATAACTCACATATCATGTTCCATCTCAGCCAACATATTTGGTCCAATCAACACCCTATTCACTGGACCACTCCGATTGATAGGAGTATCACAAATCTATCTTTAAAGAACCTCAAATGGACTCATCCTCAAGGATTCCTGTTACCCGTTATTATATGCAAACTCTAACAGTGGAATATATTCCTCGCACTTCCTCTGCTGATGCATGACATACATCCTCAACATATCCTCAAGAATATTGTTAACCCTTTATGTATATCCATCTATCTGCAAATGATAAGCTCTATTGAAAGTTAACTTTGTCCCAAACCTGCAAACAACTTCTTCTAAAACCTGGAAGTGAACTTAGCATCTTTGTTTGATATAATCTTCTTAGAATACCATGCAACCTCATTATCTCCCTGATGAAGATCTAAAATACCTCACTAGCTAAAATTGTAGACTTTATTGCAATGAAGTTAACTACCTTACTCAACCTGTCAACCATAACCATGATGGAATCTTGTCGTCTCGATGTCCTTGAAAAACATGTAATGAAGTCCATGGAAATTACCTCCCATTTCCACTTTGGAATTGGAATAGACTGTAATAAGCTATTTGGATGCTTACACTTTGCTTTCACCTATAGTTAATCCAAACATCTTGCAACAAACTTAGACACATCTTTCTTCAAGTTCGGCCAATGATAAAACTTCTTAACAGATGTCAAAGTCTTTTGATATCCCGAGGGACCTATATATGACTTGAAATGAAACTTTGTCAAGTTAAACTTCTTCAACTCACTATTGTCCGACACATAAATTATGTTCTTGAATTTGACCAAGCCATTTGTCTTGAGGTGATACTCCCTGTCTCTATCACCTTCACCGTGTTGCTGCAACCTCTACTTCAGCTAACAGTACCTATCATCATGTTGTCCTGCATGCAAGATCTGCTCCTATAATTTTGTCCCATAAGAACTCACAGCGGAAATATGATTCACCTGCACTCTCCTACTGAGAGCATTTGCACCCTTGTTCTCCTTTCGCTTCATGTGTCTGATCTCAAATTCAAAAACAATGAGATTAGCCAATCATCTAGCTTTCCTAGTATTCATATTAGGTTGTTCAAACAAGTACCTCTACCCACTATGATCACTCATCAGAAAAAACCTCCTTCAAAGGAGATAATTTCTCCACATCTTCAATGAATGGGTGATAGCTACCAACTCAAGACCATGAGTGACATAGTTCCACTCATGCTCATTCAACTTCCTTCACTCATAGCATACCACCTATCCTTCCTTCATCATGACTCCACTAAGTCCTTCCTTGCAAGCATCTATGCAAACCACAAACTCCTTATCAGGATCTGCAATCTTCAAAATCAAAGCATTTGTAATCAAATGCTTCAACTGCTCAAAATTAGTTGCACACTCCTTAGTCCATTCAAACTTCTTCCCTTTTCTATACAAATATGTGATAGGATAACCAATCTTTGAGAAGTTTTTGATGAACCTCCTGTAATAACCTGTTAGTCCCATGAATGATTTGACCTCATTGACATTCCTAAGAGTTGACCACTCCATGATAGCTTTGATATTTTCCGGGTCCACTGTTATCCCTTGCTTGGAAACAATATGTCCCAAGTAAGGAACTTCAGTCTGAAATAAATTTCACTTGCTAAGCTTGGCATACAACTGATTCTCTCTCAACAATCTCAACGTTGTTTCCAAGTGCTCTGCATGCTCCTCCTAATTCTTAGAATATATCAATATATCATCAATAAAAACTATCACAAACTTTTCCAGATAAAGACACAAGACATTATTAATCAAACCCATGAAAGTAGTTGGAGCATTAATCGGACCAAACAAAACCACCAAAAACTCATAATGCCCATACCTTGTACGGAATGCAGTCTTGTAAATATCTCCTCCTGTGATGTGCACCTGATGATATCATTATCTTAGATCAATGTTTGAAAACACTACTACTCCCTTCAATTGATCAAACAAATCATCAATCCACGAAAAATCATACATGTTCTTGATAGTCACCTTATTTAGCTACCTGTAATCAATGCACAATATTAGAGTACCATCCTTTTTTTTTTACAAACAACATTGGTGCACCCCAAGGTGATATACTTGGCCTAATGTATCCCTTATCAAACATTTCCTTAAGCTTCAACTTCAATTCCACCAACTCTGGAGTACTCATCCTGTACGGTGCCTTAGATGTTGGTGTTGCTTCTAGTACCAACTCAATAGAGAAATCCACTTCCCTATGAGGTGGTAACTTTGAGATATCTGCCGGAAACACATCCCGAAACTGTTGCAAAATAAGATACTTATTCAATACTTCCTCATCCTCAACATCCTTATCTTTGTCACTGGAAATATGAACTGCAAACAATACACATCCTTTCTTGCAATTGCGCTTTACCTACATGGTTGCAACCATTCTCATTGATGTAGGCTTCTTCTTTCCCTGCAAGACTCTTCTTTCCCCATCGTCATCTAGGCTTTTAATAGCCTTATCATAATAGTCCACTTTAGTCTTGTGAATGAATAAACAATCCATTCCCAAAATAATAGTATATTAACCCAAAGGAAGCACATTTAGATGTGTTGATGTAGGCATACCATTCAGCTCAAATGCACAATATCTCACACAATTATGAACTCTTCTCTTGGTCCTTGTAGCCAACTGCACCATCCAAGATTTTGCATGCACTTATTTATTCAAGGAACACTTATCCACCACGTCAAGGTTGATATAACTATAATTAGATCTAGGTTCAATCAAAATAGAAACAATTTGATCACAAAGCTTACCTTCAATCACAATAATGGATGCCTAATGATCAACCTTGCTATTATCGACTGTTGCGTAAATCTGAGTAATACTCTACCCAACACCTCCAACTGTTTGTGCCTCCTGAGCACTGTAAATATGAGATCTAACACCTCGGTATGATGGACAACCTCTCCCACGATGCTCTCCACCACAATTCCAAAACTGCAAAGGCTTCCGGTCATCACTCTTATTTTGCTTCTTAGACTGAAATCTATTTCCTTTATCAAATGAATTGAACTTCTTGTAAGGTGCCACATTCTACTTATCACATGCATCCTGGGGTCTTCTTCGCTTCTTAGCCCATTTCCTTTAGTCTTATCATTACCTTTCCAATCCCATGTAGGCTCGTACTTACACTTAGACTACTCATAACAATGCTTCAATTTCCCAATGACTTCTTCTAATGACCGAGGCTCATCATACTCAATAAAATCCTGAAATGTTAAACAAAACCCATTTATGACCTTTTGAACCTTCATCTTTTAATCCTTAAGATATGGTACATACCCCAAAAAATTCAGAAACTTAGTCATGTACTCTTCATTTGTCATAGAACTCATCTTCAACTCATAGAAATCCTTAGCCTTTCCATCATAATATCTCTTTGACAAGTGCTTCTTCTTGAATACTCTTTTAAAATCATACCAACTCAACTCTTATACCCTGATGCCTCTGAGACACTTCACATCTTCCCACCAGATATACGCTCTTCCCTTGAGACTAAAGATCGCTATCATAGATTTAATATTCTTTGAATAATCGTGCAGCTCGAAGAACTTCTTCATCCCAAGCATCCATGCTTCTGCATCTTCTGGTTTATTTACATCCCCATCGAAAGTAGGGGACTTGAATTTCTTGAACTCTTCTAGAAAGTACTGCATCTCACTTCTCCTATAAGGATGTTGGTGGTAATGATAACGATGATCTCTCTCTGAACCTTAACTATAATGGAACCCATAATCGCTACCTCTCTTTTCAGGTGTATCCAACCATCTTCCCCCTATGATTGTGCCATCCTTGTCCAACATGTATCCTGATTGAGACCTACTATTGTATGCCCCATTAGTCCTTCCCCCTTTCCATGGTTGATTCTTAGTTTTCCATGTCTTTTCAAATCTGATAAGCTCTGAAGGATCACTACATTCACCTTTGCTTTATTTTTCTAAGCTCTGGCAAGCCTTTCTTATGACTCAATTAACTTGTTATTGTTTTTCTTATAACTTTCTATTTTTTCCTTCAAACTTCTCAGTGTATCCTCTGTATCAAGAGAATACTCATCTCCTTTTTTCTCAACTAATTTGTAAATATATTCACATGAATTATAATCCACCATTCTGCTCATCGTCTTTTATCTTCTATATCCTATAAACATTCATGTTAGATAACCAAATATAAACATAATCCAAATCACACCTTAGTGAAGTTTAGGGGAGGTTATCTCGTTTGCACAATCAATCGAGATTAGCATTATATATGTACACATAATGGAATCAACATATCAATCATCTCAACATCATCATCATGAGACAATGTGCTGCAACAATGACCATCACACTGCATGCATAACAGACATATCGACAACCAACATGCATGCATAACAGTCACATCTATCCCATCATGTCCAAGTGTTTGAACCTGGAAGCTCTGATACCACCCTTTGGTATCATATATCACCCAAAGAGAACGAAACCCACTCAGATACCACCCAAATAGAACGAGACCCACTCAAATACCACTTTGTGGTATCAGATATCACCCAAAGAGAATGAAACCCACTCTGATATCACCCTGTAACCACCCCTCCTAACATTTACCCACTTTTACCAGCTTGCTAGGGTAAATGTCAGGTTGAGTGTCACTATGACATGACCCGACCTCCAAGTTCTAGTTATGGAAGTGGGGCCTACACACTAAAAACTTACAGACATCCCTCTGGAACACTAGATCACCTATAAGTCAGCCCATAACCTATGATGACCAGATCCTAAGCTAGACCTACTTTTTCACAAGCTTAACCCCCAACTTCATGAACAACATAGCATGCATGCGGTTATGAGCCTCCAACCATAATCGTAATCCCGATTCCATGCGGTTATGACCCAAAATATCCAGATTTGAGCATGCGGTTCCAGGATCTGTGTCACCTTTTCAAGCTAGCCTCTAGACCACTACCCAAACAAAGCCAACCAATCAAAACTCAAGCAAGAACTTGGCCCAAAGATGCCTAATCGATAATATTCATTTCATCAAACATATGGTAAACGTGTAAGCAACAAGTCATGAATGCATATTTGATCATAAACTGATAGTATTCATCTGAGAATCACCCAAGAAGGCTCTAAACCCTCTCTAACTAGTTGCAATAACACTTGTTAGGTCATGCATTCATTAACTATTCAATAACTTATTAAAACCCGTCAATATTCACAGATAAAATACATCATATAACCAACATATAAATAGAATGGAAACTATGGCAAATCATCCATAAAATCACCAACATAATCACCACAAATGCTCATAGATCACAATAGGAAATTATGTCATATTAACATATGAAAATTCCAACCAAGTCAAGGACTTCCACGTACCACAAGATAATAGATTGGATTGAACCAAATATTTCTTTCATACAATCACCCCTATGCCATATTCCAAGTATGAATGTGGGATCTCATGGGTTAAACCAAAACAAAACCAACCAAGGCTTCTAAAGGCTAAACCACCTCAACCCTCAACCACATTGATTCCACATATGTGGTCCGAAAATAACTAATATCAACCAGATAAGTCTCTACCCAAGATGTCCAGGGCTATGGGAACTAGTAACTCAACCCACAACCTTCTAGGGCTCCAGAGTGTTTGTTCCAACTGCGGCTCCAGGAACTAGTAACTCAACCCACCAAGGGCTCCAGAGCATTTGTCCTAACCTACGGCTCCATGAATAGTAACTCAACCCAAGTTGTTCTAGGGCTTATAGAGCGTTTGTTTCAACCCACAACTATAGGGAAATTTAGCACCAATCGGAAAAACAAGTGGGAATCCCACAACACCATGAATATCCAAGAAATGGCAAGGAAAGGATGAAACCACTGTCAATATAGGAAAAAATATACAGATCAATGATAACACATAACCAAAGAATCACATGCATATACCATGCATCCGAAAATCAACAAGGAAATCACACATGCAACCTGTTACCTACAAAACAATCTAGTTGTACTTGTTGATCCAACCGTCTTCTTTACACTCCCTTGCTTTCCTTTTCTTTCTTTCTTCCAATCCAAGTGAATATTAGAATGCTCCAAGAATGCTCTAAGTGTGCAAGAGTATGAGAGAATTAGAGTGTGCTCAACTCAAAACTATCAAAAAACTAGCAATTATTTCTTTGAAGCCTTTTTATCATTAATGATTCTATATTCTTTATTTTTCCTTCATTTTTCGTCTAATTTCCCTTGCATGCAAATTTGTGTCTCTTCACCTTCCTTTTATCTTATCTTCCTTTGTTTCCATAGTTAAATGCCAATTATTTTCTTTTTGTATTTTCCAATTTCAATATCCATTAATTAATCGCAAGTGATGCCCACTAAAGTGTTTTTCCCAACATTAAGCTTGTAATATGTGTCCCATGACCTTGGTCTTATTTTATTTACATGAAAAATCAATCAGGGATTGTTACACCAATCTAAGAATAATCGAAGTTGGCAGACCCTTCTTCAAATCCACTTCGATGCAGATTCTAGCATAGGAAAAAATATCGTCCCTTGGCTCAACACAGTCTACATATTTTCCTAGGGCATTGTCAATCTTCCTAAAGGTTGTGTCATTTCAGAAATGAAGAGGGAGGAAGGTTAATTTAACCCAAATAGGTACCGTGGTGGATACATCGTAATCCAAATTAAAATTAGGACTCCACTGATATAGATAGAGACCTTGTTCTCCCATAAAATATAGACCACTTCGAAAGATTTTGTCACAATATGATCTTTTCTCGAAGAAGAAGGTGAAGAAACCCTTGCCACAGAAGGATAGAGTAAACTCTCCCTCGATCAAGGGCTTCTAGTTATTCACCCATTGGTGCATTGTTTTCAGTGAGGGCCATAAACCCATGAATTGGCCCACAATACTCTAATTTTCCAATTGAAGAACTCGATATCTAGCTTGCTATGCAGCGATCTCCACTTTAAGGATCTCGTCAAGATTTTTTACAAATCGAGATGAGGAAGCCTTCTGAAACTTTGGCTTGTTCGTGACCATAGAGTTGAAGGCCGCAATATCATGGTCGAGCATAGAGGGGGAGGCCATATTGGTCATGGTAGAGCACTCAGCCCTAGAAGAGCCACGTAGGCCAAAAGGAAGCCAAGTGAAATAATGTAGAGGGCAGGGAGGAAAAAGATAAGAGTCAAGGAGGGAAAGAATTAGTGGGAGAGTCGCTAGCCTAGCTAGCAGGCCAGGCCTGTGACGACCATCGAGGTAGCCGAATCAAATGAGGAGCTCAGAGTCACAGGGCTGCAAAGCTACATGGAAACTACTGAAGGAAAATTTTTACTTATGAATCATAATTAATCATTTTTCTTGTGAATCATGATTAATGTTTAAATTATGTGTTGAAAATGTATAAAAAATAAAATAAAAAATAAAAATAAAAATAAAAAAATCTGAAAATTAATTGTAATTGTTAAATGTATTGAATTTACTGTAGAAAATCTCTAACACATCTATAATACCATGTAGAAATTATATCAATGGACTTAATCCAATCATGCAAGGTCCTAAAGCAAGATATTGAACCCTTCTACAATATTTGCGGAATATAAAACACGATCGCTCAATCACATGCAAGTAAGAGAAAAAAATAAATCAATACACAACACCAGATATTCCTAGGGAAAGTAACTGCTCAAAACCCCTCCATCTTTATTGTATAATCAACCAAGGGATCATGAAACAATACAATGTATTTGTGATCACCATAACCTCATACACTCTACCAATTGCTTCACACTAATCTAGGAAAAATTGGACAAACACATAGCCAATTATCAGCCTACCCTGCTTATGCAATCCCTAGAGAATTAAACCCCTATTAAATAGGAAATTCAACCTTCCTTGATTGCACAATTCATCATGGGTTTCTCATGGTTTTATAACTGCACCTAGGCAGTTTTCCTAAAATACAACTGCTAGTTTACTAGCCTTGAACCATTGTCCCAACTGGGTATCCATTAGAATTAGCATGAATGCAGCTATAAATAGTGAATCATCAGTTACTTGGTAGATCACTACTGGTGAATTAAATCTATTTTAATTCACTTGATCTTCCACTAGCTCATCAAACAGTAGAACTAGTTAAATTGATTTTAACTCAATTATTGTGAGTTAATTGATCCCACCCACACTACACTAGTGCTACAACTGCAACTGGACCCTGTTAATAATATAATCACTCTACATGCCTATCCTTAGACCCTCAACTCGAAATTCTTGAGCTAACTAAGTCTATCACACTTAGTTAACGATTACAAGTTGTTATGAGATAAGATTACAATTAATTTTCAAATTTATTTAATAAATTGGTTGCACACTAATGTATCGCTAGGACCCATCACTGTGTGACCTGTGATCCCACACCAGTGTGTGTTGTTTCTGGATGCCAATTGTATTGTTTCTTGTTGCAAATTTCAACATTTACAATATACATATAAATGTTTGAGGAGATAATAATTTTTTCAAAAGAAATAAGAAATAATTATTTTTATTGTTCATGTTTAAAATATATAATAATTATGTAAAGAAGTAGTGTAATTATAAAAATTAACTGAAAATTGAAAAATTAGAAGATATTGAAATAAATATGGATTAAATATTTATAACAATATTCATAGATATATTATTAAGTAGAAAGTTTAAAAAATAATTTAAAAAATGAAATTATTTGAAAAAATATTTAAACTAAAAATATAATTTTGATAGTTATTTATCACTATATACATTTATTATTTATATAATACAAATGGACATATAAATCTTTCTTCAATATAATTTCTTCTTCAAAATTGTTTCCCTAAAATCTTTGTATCCCTGATTACATAATTATAAATAAAAAATCTTTATTTAATATATTTTTTCATTCAAAGTTTTTTCCTAAAATATCAGTATTCGTTATTAGTCCCTACCACATGCATCACTGGACTATAGTAATCGAAATTGAGATGTTAATATTAGTTTCAGCTGGTTATTGTCACAAATAACCAAAGTTTTTAGGCTCATAGTGTATTTTCAATGGTGTAATCTCTTTTGTCGTTTTATTTTGTAATTATAAATACATAAGAATCTTTATAATACATATGAATGTACCTGTTTTGGTTGTTGCCCCAACTTGTAACGATATGCAGAGGTTGATCACTATATGATATGAGGACTACATATGAGAATGTTGTAGTCGTATGGTTGTTCGAAGGAAAAGCTCTGAAATTTTTTGGAGAAGAAGATTTGAGAATTTTCAATAACATTGTTAGATATTTAATTTTTAAAGATATGATGTATTGTAAAAATATTTAACTATATTTTAAAAGCATAGTGTAATTTATAGATGAAATGGCCTTTTTCACGATATTTTTTTGGGTTAATTTTAACCAAAATCCAGCAGATATTTTTAAAAATTGGACTTTAAATTGTTTAATCTATAGAATTCGAGTGCCCCAAAGTTTTTCAGGGTGTTGAATCCATTTATGCATTCAAAAATGCATTTTAAACAATAAAAAATCACATTCTTTCTTGAAATTATTTTGTCGGATTCCTATGAAAAAGTCTATTTCGTCTATAAATTGGACTACGCATATTTTATATGATTATTTACTCTAATACATAATGTTAGAGATGAATAAGGATTCAAGAAGCATGACTAACACATTAAAAAAATTTAGGTCATTTACCATCATCATAGTGCAGTGCAAACCTGAATTTTTCGGATTTGGATGTATTTATGGGAAAAAATGAACAATTAACTTTGTAATTGTGAGATGTACTGAATTTGTAATGTATATAAAGATGTTTAGTTGGTAGTATTTTTTGCCGAAGGAATATTTGTTAATTATAATTGATGCTTAAATTATGTGTGTTAGCGCTAGAATCAACACTTGGATTGTGACAAGTGCCTAACCAGACACACCTTAAGCTCAAGGGATTTTCTTATGACTTGATTGAGTTTTTTGGAAAGTGGTTGGGTATCACACACACTGAAAGAGACTTTGAACAGCTAGGAATCGCTTCACACATATAAGGGCACTGATGTATAATGTGGTAGCAAGATTAGGTTTGTAGCTTTATGGTTGAAAAATGGAAGACAATAGCAAATATGTAAAACAGAGGTCTACTGATAAGAAAAAATGATAACATAAATTCCATACCTGTAATGTACAATGAAAGAAAGATTTTTTTTAAGAAAGACTTATAAAAGTCTCACTCCACATTTAAAGGATCTCATTTCGTAGAAATATTCCAACTTAACATGACAACAGAAATCAGGAATGCTTTAAACATCAAGACTGTTTAAAACATATTGCTCCTATATGCTTGTTAAAAAGACTTACAAGAATATGAAACTGGAATCAATTCAACCTCGAGAGATGACCTGGAACTATCTTCAGCGAATACTTAGTCTAGAATGCTTGATAACAAGACTTTCAAAAACAAACCAATATTGTATGAAGGTTCACAATATTGATAATAACATAAGGCAAAACTATGTAAATTATAATCTCAAATGAAAAAGTGAATATTGGACAAATAAGAAGATGAACAATACGCACATCATACAAGTTGTGAATCCTCAAGAGTGCTTCTGATATATTATGTATTCAAAATATGACACAGTATGCTTTGAAAGGTACCCTCCAACGAACCTCTCTCTCCTTGCATTACACAATATTTATACAAATAGGAGTTCTGCCAAAAGACTAATAAAAGTGGAAATCAGTTTTTGGGATTTATTACAACTCTCTACGTATAGTAGAGTTTATCCAAAACATTAAAAGGAAACTGAAATTTAAAAAAAAAAAAAGATAAATCATGGCATCATGGAGCTGGAGCTGGCTGAGTAAAGGTGGCTAAGTGCCTTCCGTAGCTTGTCAAAAATGCTTCCATAAAAAGTGGAATCCACCAACTAAAAGGAACAGTTGTATACTTATCTACAAAAATATCGGAATGGCTAACCAACTGGAAGTTATCTTGATTATATGACATTTTGGAAAATTATCATCACCATAGGGATTACATTCACTTCATCATCTTTAGTGTCATTCTTGTGAGAATAGAACCAAACAACAACTTTTCTTCTCCATATACAAAATCCAAAAATAATAGCTACTTGTTGGGGTTTGTAAAAACCAGATTTTTTGAAAAAATGTAGCTATATCTGAAAATGTTGAGTATAAACCAAAAATGAAATGTTCCTTCAGATTTTCAAGGTTATTTATATTCATTCGTCAGAGGTCTAATATAGAAGAAAATATCTTGATAGCTTCAGCTTTAGTTACCCTTTTTAAACTCTGTTTTTATGAAGCTTCTGTCCTGAATATTAACTTCCGGCTCAAAAATCACATCTCATGACATATGGCTTCTGTTGTATTCTTGTCATCATATGCAATAACTAACACATGAATTCCAACTTCTCTGCAATCACTAATTTCTCTATGGACCTCTGCACGTAGAGGGTCCCTTATTCCTACAAAACTAGCAAATATCAAATATCTTTCAATTGATGAGTAATTATCAGGATCAAGAAAAAGTTTGTGGGCAGGATATTCCTCTCCATCATATGTAGATAATTCCTTAATTTTTTCTTTATATGCAAAACCTAAACATTGTAATGCTCCTGAATTCATCCCTTTGAGCTTTTTGCAATATGCATTGTCAAAAAGTCCACATCTAATTGAACAGTTGTTCCATCTGACAGCTTAATCTTGGAGCTTTTCTTTGGCTGAAGAACTAATAGATGAATAAATCTAGGCTATAATTGGTTCTTCTGTTGTAGTGGTCTCTGAAAATTTTCTAAACAAGGAATAAAAACCTTCCACAAAGCCCTGACTGCTCGCACTCAGTAAAAATATGTTTTGCTGGAAAAAGTGTTTTGTTGTAGCTATCATAAGAGTAAACGAACACAGAGCTTTGCATGCCCTAAATCTCGGTGAAAGGGAGTGACACGAAACTGAAATGATTTAAATGTTGCTGCCACTTCTCAAACCACCGAACATTCCACTCCATCGAATTATTAACTAATTGTTGCTCATGACTCAACATTGATATACTTCACCTTTGGCATTAGGTTTAACTAGCTTTAAAAAATAAATAGCCAACCTATTTTTTTTTTAAATCCTCCAATGAGAAATAGCCACCTTTCATATGAGTGGAATTTCTTATTTCAGCAGACCTTCAATATTTAAAGAGTAGTGTCTTTTTACCCTGATAATGCCTCTTTTATCTCCTTGTACGAATTTTTCAGGAAATAGCTACTTACTGGGTTTGCTAGTAAAACCAGATTTTCTGAAGAAAATAGTTGCCTTACTTGGGTTGCGGACTCCTTTTAATAAATCCTCCAATAGACACCTTTCATCAAGGTAATACCTCTTGTTTTATAAAACTTCAATATTCAAAGAGAAGTATCTTTTCACCTGATAAATGCCTCTTTTATCTCCTTGTACACATTTTTCAGGTAATAGCTACTTACTGGGTTTGCTTGTAAAACCAAATTTTCTGAAGATAATAGCTTTTACAGAAAATTCCTAACACAACTGATGACTCTAAAATTCCACTGCCTTGTCCAGCCCTTATTTCTCCAACCAAAAATTCTTCTCATTAACTCAAAAATACCAAAATGTCTAGTCATTGGGTAATGGAGTCATAAGCTAGATTTCAACTTTCTGCAACTTATTTCAACATAACTGAAAACCAAATCAAACTGTAATCTAAAACTGAAACAAATGCTCGAGTGGTGAGCTTATTTATGTACATCCCTACGCTAAAATTCACTTGATCAAGTGTATACAAACTTCCAAAATAAATTTTTCAACAACTGATTTCTTGACATGTCTTCACATCCACTACAGAAAGGCTGAAAAGAATGAAGTATAATCTCTAAATGTGACTCATACTTGCTACTATGGACGAGAAGTACTCCAAAACTAATAACAAGAGAGACTTTCAGAAAACTAAACTCCATATAATCAACAATAGGATCAACAAATCGACAAGGAGACTTACTCAAAACAGCTTTGAGTTCAAGGATAGGCAAACACATACTTTCCTCTGATAGAACAATGCTTTGATGAAGAGATTGTTCTTCATTTTTTTACAAATTTCTTCTTCGGCATTGTATCCCTGCAACTCAGATTTATACATTTCAAACATAGGCTCATAACTGTTTTTCTTATCATCAATTCTCAGCAAAGGTGACAATTCATCGGCAATTGGTATGAGCTGAGCATCGTCATCTTCCCCGGATTCAGATTCATAACTGTCATAGATTGGATCATCACTGTAAACTTTAAGACAAGGTGACAAAAAAACTTGCTCTTTTTCATTAGGGTATTTATCAAACAAAGGTTGATTTATGAATTTTTCACTATGTTCACCTAATATCTCATCATGCTGCTCAATAATATATTGTTTATCCTCTTCTTGAATGATAGGAGATTGAAGAAAATCATGAGAACAAAAGGGTTGTTGAATACCTTCTGGTATAACCATGTTTTATTTACATTTATGTTGTTCATCATCACTTTTAACTTGCTTATCAAACTGATAGCAACATTCTGGAGTGAAACATTCGATCAGATACCTATCTTTATAAAAGGAATTAAAAGCATCATGAAACTCTTTCAAACAAGTGATGTTATTTTTAAGAATATATCTACATCAATCAAGGGATGCACCCTCCAAAGAATATCTAAACAACTTAATCTTTACGTCTTCATGAAAAAAATGCAGCCTATGAATCCAGTCATGAAAATCCCATAAAAACTCTGTTGGTACTTCCCAATCATGTCCACTAAACCTTGGAAGAGAAAATTCCCATTCACTTCTATCTAGCAAAGGATTAGGAAAACCATCTATCTTTGAAAAATTGCAGAAGGCATATCTTTTAGCGAGGATTGTTTCCATCAGAGTGATGGATCTAAAAACAATGGAGTTGCCTTTGGATTATTTGTCATGGAGTCACCAGGTGAAAGATCACAATCTTCTTCAAGTCACCAATTCTTGTTCACCATCAAGAATTGATCATCAGAAATTTAAAACAAGAGACTCGGGAGAATACTTCTTTTCAAGGCCTTTGTCTCCCGGAAGAGGCACCAAAAGATGTTAGTGCTGGAATCAACACTTGGATTGTGACAAGCACTTGACCAGACACATCTTAAGCTCAATGGGATTTTCTTATGACTTGATTGAGTTTTTTGGAAAGTGGTTGGGTATCACCCACACTGAAAGAGACTTTGAACAACTAGGATTCTCTTCACACATATAATGGCACTGATGTATAATGTGGTAGAAATATTAGTTTTGTAGCTTTATAGTTAAAAAAATAGAAGATATGTAAAACAGAGGTCTACTGATAAGAAGAAATGATAACATAAATTCCAGACCTGTAATGTACAGTGAAAGAAAGATTATTTTTAAGAAAGACTTATAAAATTCTCACTCCACATTTAAAGGATCTCATTTCATAGAAATATTCCATCTTAACATGACAAAAACAATTAGGAATGCTTGAAACATCAAGACTAATAAAAATATATTGAACCTGTATGCTTGTTAAAAATACTTACAAGAATATGAAACTGGAATCAATTCAACCTCAAGAGATGACTAGGAACTATCTTCAGCTAATACTTAGTCTAGAATGCTTGATAACAATACTTACAAAAACAAACTAATATTGTATGAAGTTTCACAATATTGATAATAACATAAGGCAGAACTGTGTAAATTATAATCTGGAATGAAAAAGTGAATAATGGACACATAAGAAGATGAACAATATAGACATCATACAAGTTGTGAATCCTCAAGAGTGCTTCTGATATATTGTGTATTCCAAATATAACACAGTATGCTCTGAAAGGTACCCTCCAACGAACCCCTCTCTCCTTGCATTACACAGTATTTATACAAATATGAGTTTTGCCAAAAGCCTCCAATAAAAGTGGAAATATGTTTTTGGGAATGTATTACAACTATCTACGTATAGTAGAGTTTATCCAAAACATTAAAAGGAAACTCAAATGAAAATAAAGATAAAGCATGGCCTCATGGAGCTGGAGCTGGCTGAGTAAAGGTGGTTGAGTGCCTTCCATAGCTTATCAAAAACTGCCTCCATAAAAAGTGGAATCCACCAACTAAAAGGAACAGTGGTATACTTATATGCAAAAATATAGGAATGGCTAACCAACTTGAAGTTATCTTTATTAGATGACATTTGGAAAAATATCATCACCACAGAGATTACATTCACTTCATCATCTTTAGTGTCATTCTTGTGAGAATAGAACCAAACAACAACTTTTCTTTTCCATATACAAAATCCGAAAATAATTGCTACTTACTAGGTTTTGTAAAAGATTTTTTGAAAAAATGTAGCTATATCTGAAAATGTTGAGTATAAACAAAAAATGAAATGTTCCTTCAGATTTTCAAGGTTCTGTATATTCGTTCATTAGAGGTCTAATATAGAAGAAAATATCTTGATAGCTTCAGCTTTAGTTACCCTTTTTAAACTTTGTTTTAGTAAACTATGTTTTCATGAAGCTTATGTCCTGAACATTAACTTCCAGCTCAAAAATCCCAAACTCGTGAAATATGGCTTCTGTTGTATTCTTTTCATCATATGTGATAACTAACACATGAATTCCAACTTCTCTACAATCACTATTTTCTCTATGGACCTCTGCACGTAGAGGGTCCCTTATTCCTACCAAACCAGCAAAGATCAAATCTCTTTCAAATGATGATTAATAATCAGGATCAAGCAAAAGTTTGTGGGTAGGATGTTCCTCTCCATAATATGTAGAGAATTCATTGATTTTTTCTTTATATGCAAAACCTAAACATCGTAATGCTCCTGAATTCATCCCTTTGAGTTTTTTTGCAGTATGCATTGTCAAAAGTCCACATCTAATTGAACAGTTGTTCCATCTGACAGCTAAATCTTGGAGCTTTTCTTTGGTTGAAGAACTGATAGAAGAATAAAGCTAGGCTATATTTGGTGCTTCTGTTGTAGTGGTCTTTGAAACTTTTCTAAACAAGGAACAACAACCTCCCACAAAGCCCTAACTGCTGGCACTCGATAAAAAATTGTTTTGCTGGAAAAAAAAATTTGTTGTAGTTGTCATAAGAGTAAACGGAAACAAAGCTTTGCATGCCCTAAATCTCTGTGAAAGGGAGTGACATGAAACTAAAATGATTTAAATTTTGCTACCACTTCTTAAACCACCAAAAATTCCACTCCATCGAATTATTAGCTAATTGCTGCTCATGACTCAACATTGATATACTTCACCTTTGGCATTAGGTTTAACTAGCTTTAGCAAATAAATAGCCAACCTCTTTTTTTTTATGAATCGTCCAATGAGAAATAACCACCTTTAAGATGTGTGACATTTCTTGTTTCAGCAGACATTCAATATTGAAATAGAAGTGTCTTTTTACCTGATAATGCCTCTTTTATCTCCTTGTACGGATTTTTCATGAAATAGCTACTTACTGGGTTTGCTTGTAAAACCATATTTTCTAAAGAAAATAATTGCCTTACTTGGGCTGCTGACTCCTTTTAATAAATCCTCCAATAAACGCCTTTCATCAAGGTAATACCTCTTGTTTTAGTAGACCTTCAATATTCAAAGAGCAATATCTTTTCACCTGATAAATGCCTCTTTTATCTCCTTGTACAAATTTTTCAGGAAAGAGCTACTTACTGGGTTTGCTTGTAAAACCAGATTTCTAAAGATAATAGCTATTACGGAAAATTCCTAACACAACTGATGACTCTGACATTTCGTCCTTAGCCTTGGATAGAAAATATCATGGTGAATGAATAAGATCACTTCTCAAGCTAATCCCATGACCTTAACTACTCAAAGCAGTTAAAAGACTTATTAAAAGAGAATTTACCCTAATAACTCTATGACACAAACAAATTATTGGACACAAAATTCTTTTGGGTTTTGGTTTAAAAATTATAAAAACTAATACATTTTAACTTTCGAGGGCCTTCAACCATATGTTAGGAGATAAGAGAGGATCAAAGACACAACTTACAATGATGACCGAACCTTGAAATTTTTTTGAAAAATTGCAGTGCTAACAATGTGATGAAAAAGTAAAAAATTAAAGTAATTATAAAATTTTTCTCAATTGTAATTGTTAAATGCATTGAATTTACAATATATATAACCAACCTAGATCTATCTTAAGATGTGTGGATACGGATCAAATCTTTTTTAGCCGAGAGAATCATCCTACAGTTCAATATGAGGGGATGTGTAAGTATATCAATGCTCAACATGGAGTTGACATGTGTCCCTCTTAAAATAAAAATAAAAAAATATTGTATAAATAGAAAAATATTGTCTGCTATAATAATAAAAAATGAATATGATGTAAACTAATTAAAAGTAAAAAATAAGTTTTTATGGTTAAAAAATTTAAAGTGGTCTCAATATTTTATAGTTTGGTCTTCTATATACTCCTATGTTTTTTATTTTTATTTTTATTTTTAGTTTTATGTAATTTGATACAATCATGTTTTTGCCTAATGGTTAAAAGCATGTATTTCCTCCTAAGAGGTCGCAGTTTCAAAACTAGAGGGGTAGAGTATGTATGCCTTTGTAGACTTAGCAGCCAAATTGCTACAAAGCTGGGTACGGCCCATTCCTTTTTGTTTTTAGATTATTATCTTCATCATCATGTCCAAATGCATCACCCTGATCGGGGCGTGGAATTGAACCAGTGACTTCACATCAAAGAGTGTCTTGACAACGCACCTGATCACCATCTATCCAAGAGCCCATGGACATTTTTAGATTTAATTTTAAAAGTGTTACAAAATTAAATTAAAACAAAATATTTTAAAAATATTGACATATAATCTTTTTTACATTACATCTAACGCCTACACATCTACCCCATACTCAATTATTGAATGCCTCTCAACGCAAAGATGTTCTGCAGATGATGTTTTTTACAACAACAAAAAATATTTATAAATCATAATTAATAATTAATGTCTAAATTATATGATGAAAAATGTAAAAAAAAAATACAGTAATTATAAAAATTTGCTGGAAGTTAAAAAATTAGAAGATATTAGAGATGAAGATTGGTAAAAAAATTATAAAATTTTCATAGAAATATTATGAAGAAAGTTTTAAAAAAAATAAACCTAAAAATATAATTTTGATGGTCATTTATCATTATAAAATAACTATTTATATAATATAACTAGACATAAATCTTTATTTAATATGGTTCCTCTTTCAAAAAAAAATCCTAAAATTTAATCTCGTAATTATAGATAAAAAATCTCTATTTAATATAATTTTTCTTTCATTTTTTTTTTTTTCCTAAAATCTCATTATTCCTTATTTTATAATTATAAATACACACAAGAATCTTTGTTTCTTATAATTTCCGTTTAAAAAAATCTCTAAATTCTTTGTGTTACTTGTTTCATATATTCAATTTTTATTCAAGTGTGGCAGGAGGGGGAGGGGTTATACGCGACCATCATGGAAAATCAGTTATTAGGTACTCCTAAGGACTAGGCCAATGTAACCACCCCTGCCACATTTAACCGATTTTACAAACTCTCTAGGATAAACATGAGTTGAGTGCTACGATAACATGACCCAACTTCCAAGTTCCAATTATGGGAGTGGGTTCTACAATACAAAAACCTATTGATGCCTCTCAGGAGCACTAGATCACCAAAAAGTCAATCCACAACCTCTGATGATAAGATCCTAATCTAGAACAACTTTTTCACAAGCCCAACATCCCAATTGCACCCTTAACATATTGTGCATGCGGTTATGAGGCTCCAACCGCACCCTTGATACATTGTGCATGTGATTATGAGGCTCCAACCACACCCATAAGCCTTCCTGCATGCGGTTATAACCCAAATTCGTTAGTTTTGTGCCAATGGTTGCGAGATTTATGCCACTTTTTCAAGCTAGCCTCCAGACCACTTCCTATAATTTTCTAGAAACATAACTAAAATGATAAAAATGCAACCCATTTAGAACTTGAGCAAGATCTTGACCTAGACATGCCTAATACATGATACTCATTTCTTCAAACATATGATGAGCATAGAAGCTACAGGTCATGAATGCATACCTGATCATAAACTTATGAACTTCATCTGAGAATCACCAAGAAGGTTCTATGACCTCTCAAGCTAGCTACAACAACACTTGTTGGCCCATGAATTCATCAACCATTCAATAAATTATAAAATCATGAACAAGAGCCAGAATTAGAGCACATCATAGAACCATGCATATAACCAGTTGTTACACTAAAATTTGTCACAATGGTTGTCGATTCGGATATCCTGCCATCCGATGGAGTGTCTCAAGTGAATCCCCTATGAAGCGTGAAGTAAAATAATACCAGGGGCAAAAGGAATTTTTGTCTTCACTGCTTTAAAACCATTTTTGAGCATTTGCGTAGTTTTCCTGAACAAAACCTGCACATTCGTTGTTTCTTCCATTGTAAACTACGTAGGTCTGCTCACGCACGTAAAAATAAAAAAGTAATTTCTAGAAGCTTTGGTTGAGGAATCTTATCCAAATTAGAAACCTTGAACCGCTACACACCTACGCCTGATCCCTTGGTATATGGAACTAATATCCTTTTCTTAAGGATCATATCCCTTGAGAAGTGGAACTAGAAACCTCCTCATCCTTCCTATAAATTTAGCATAAGACTAAGGAATGGGAGACTTTTGAGACTATTGAGACTTGGATTTGTAAATTCATTATGTTGGTTTTGGGTTTGAAGAGCTTGTCATCAAGGGAAGGAAAGGAGACATTTGGAAGAGGCTTACGATATCAAGGCTTAACTGTAAGATTTCTTCTTTATTACTGAATAATTTGGATAATTTTTCTCATTGTGTTGTTTTCCAGATCCATTAAAGCAATTACTTTTCTTAATCTCTTTGATCATTAAGTTAATATGGTAGTTATATTATCATTATACTGCAGATTCTTTTGATTCTTTGCATGTTTGTGTTTGAAGGTTTCTTCTTAGCATTGAAGAACTTCTTCAGGCCAAAAGACAAGGTCTTCACCACGCATCTCGTTGAAAGGTAAGAGCATCACTCTCTCTTTTCTAGTTTTTATAATGCAAATGCCAATAGCTTAGGGAAAGAGATATTCTTATGTATATTTGTTTCTAGTTATCTGTTGGGATACTAGGGAGACCGCTCTTGTCCGCAAGTGGGATTTATCTGTGTAACAAATTGGCGACTCCACTGGGGAACGACTTAGTTTTTCTTGGTTCTTTTTGGTTTAGCTCTCTGATTTTTCTAGTTTGACTATGTATGAGTGTTGTTAGGTTTATGAACTTTTAGATCCTCTAAATTAGAACGCCTTGTTTTTATTTTATTTTTGAAGCTTCTCTCCCCTGCGCAGTTTTGTTTCATAAACAGAGCACTGGTTTGCGCAAGTTTTCAGTTTAATACAGTGCGCATGTGCACTGGTTTTCACTGACTACCTGCACACCCCCTGAGAATGTTTGAAAAAAATGAATTTTCTCTCTCCTAGAGTCTGTTGATTAATTTCTAGAGGTTCAACCTGACTTATACCAACCCTCAGAGTCTGTTGTGAACTCATCTTAGTTGATTGGGTGTTTAGAACTTTCTTTTTTAAGAGATTCTTAATTTGATTTCCTTTGGTCACTAATTCGAGGTTTGTCTCAATTTCTTAACAATTGTTGCATATTTTTGCTTTCGTTTTTGCAATTGTGGCTAAGTGTTAATCACCTCTAAGTGTTTTTACTTTTGACCTTTTGATTTTTCACCTAATTTTCTTTTCTTACACTTGATTAGTTCCTTAGCTTACATTAGTGAAGGAAAATAGTCTTGTTGTTCTTTCGTTGATTTGGAGTCATCTTGTGTTTGAGAATTATCTTGCATAGATTACATTTGCATAGTTAGAATTCTCATTTTCAAAATATGAACGAAAAGTGCGCATAGATTACATTTGCATAGTTTGCAAGTGAATTGTGCATAGATTACAACTACATAGTCTACATTTTGGAAAAGTCAACCGTAGATTTAAATCAGTTGCTTTGATTGTCTTTATGAGGAAAATCACTTATCTTTACATTTTTGGGTTTTGAATTTTTGTTGGTTTGTTGATCTATCAAAAAATATTTTTTCGCTTCTGGAATTGGTTGTGTGAATCTCTTTTCTTTCAGTCAATCTTATCATATATTTATTTATGCCTATTGTAAAGATTTATTTCATCAATTGAAAAGATAATGTCTCTTATTGAAATATAGTACTAATTTGAATTTGCATGTTTTTGTGCATTTTAAACATAAAAACAAAAACATTTTCTTTTGCTTTGAATTGATTAGCATTAGTTTTTTCTTGCTGAAATTAGTGCATTAGAGAATTTGTTATATTTTCTCTTATTTATCAATTTTTGCATTGTTGGAAGTTCAAAGAACCTCTTACTTTCCCTTAACTAGGATTTCATTGAAAAGAAAAGATTAAATTTTCATGGTTGAATGCATTAGAATCTTGAGTTGGGACATAACACCATAAGTTGCACCTCCATTTTCCTATTGAGTAAAAAACATCCAAAACAACACAACGCTAATTAAAATTAATCTAGAAATTTTTATATTTTATAGGGCTCATTCCACCAATTTAGATCAGGTTAGTGCTTTGGAATAGGGAAGTATTAAACTTTCCAAAGCAATAAACAAACAAATAGTATCTTGTGGTAGGAAAAAAATCCAATTGTTGCAATTTTTCTCTGGGAAGCTCTTCTTAAAATATTCAAGCACGAGGTCATATCGGACCCATTGGAGTAATCGTACCTACTTCATTGGTAAAGATAGAAGATATGCACACATTACAAACGATAAACCTCAGATTAGCTTTGTCGAGGAGCCTGGGATCACTTGTCATTAAACCTCAGATTTACCTTGTCGAGGAGCTTTCAAGGGGATTGAGCTTAGTTACTCTGCCCTTGTGTGTATATCAGGCCATAGACTATTCCCCCAGGTTGACTTGTCTCAATTGGTAACCTTATTGGCTATAATATTAGGGATTTTTCTCGAGGTGACGGTGGAGGGAAGATCCCATTGTACCTGGAACAGATGTTGACTAGATTCACTTGGAATTTTTGGAGGGTAAACTTCACTGGAGATGGCATAGTGGATTTACTTGCACCAAACTGTTTCATTAAGCAGGTTGTCAGGGTGACTAGTTCCATCCGCTAGTTTTTCACATTAATCTCAGTGACGTTGGATTTATTCACCAACTACTGATTTTGTTGTGAAAACAAACTGTTTGTGTGTGGTTTTACTCCTAGATTTGATAGCGTGTGTTTATTTGTTTGTTTTTACTTCTTAGAGACCTTAGGTGTGGATTGTGAATTTGGATTGTTAATATTTTTAAATTGTTAATTAAATTCAGTGAAGTTGAATATAATGGCAATAATTAAGGAATTTACCAACCAAGGAATCCATGTTAATGAGAATCCTAGTCCTTTTCCTTTCTTTGGAAATGTTGGTCCTCCTTATATGGCTACATTGTCATTACCTGGATTTACCATAGGTTTACCGGTATTGTTATTTTCAACTTCGTTGGCCTCAAATACTCAATTTGTTCCACCTCAATCGAATGCTTCACCTCAATATAATTCACCATATCAACATCACCAACCTCATGTTGACACTTTGCCTTCTTCGCCAAACCTGTCTTCCTCCCATTCTTCTTCTTTGTTTGGTAAAATCCTTGATGCTAGTAACCAAGTGGCTAAGAAGAAGAAGAAAGGGAAGAAAAAGAAGAAACAAGATAAGAAAGAAGTCAACCAACCAACCATGGTTGTAAGTGTTGGTAATGTTGAGGAAACCTCCAATGTGCATCGTAAGCCCAAATAACCTTGCAAGCTTTGTAAGGGTGACCACTTCCTTATCAATTGTACTAATATTCCTAAGGTATTGGAAGTATGGTCTGAAAAACCCTATCAACTTATTGTTGATCCATCAACTAGTGATTGTCAGGTGTCAAAGAAAAAGGGTAAAGTTAGGTTTCCTTGTAGGTTATGTAAAGGGAGTCATCAGAGTCACATTTTCCCTCGTATGGATGAAGTCTCAAAATTGTTGTAAAAGCTTACTATTCCAGAGAAATAAAATCCAACTAGTTACCATAAACTTTCTCCCAACCTACTGTCAGTTGACAATGTGATTGATTGAATACCAAGTACAGTTAATCCTACTCTTTCATTGGAGAGTTAAACTCATATCACTTGGGTTGATTATCCATTAGTTTATCAAGTGGCCGACTCGATTTCACATCCATTCAATCCCACTCTCCCTGTAGAGAGTGAAATTCATACTGCTCAAGTTCTTCTTGTTAAATAAAATTCTTCTACACCAGGGGGCATTTTATTTGTTTCTACATAACCCCCCCCCCCAAGTACTGAGGTATTTTCCTTTGATTGGAGTAGACAGACAGAACCTTGACTTCCTCCCTCCATCCCTTTCCAAATCATTGTGAAGGCTTGTGGTAAGAATGTGCATGGCACAAATGTAGATGAAGGTTCTCCTATTAGTATTTTATCCTCAACTGCTTGGAAAGCTTTAAGTTCCCCTCATCTTGTGCTTGTTACACAAACTCTGTCAGTTTTTAACAGGACCATTAGCAAACCTTTAGGGATCCTTCCTCAGTTTCCTGTTACCTTGGAAGGTAAAATTCTTTGTATTGATCTTATGGTAGTCCAAGGCCCCTTCGATTCCAATTTTCTCCTTAGGCGAGACTATGTCTATGCAATGAATGTTGTCGTATCGACACTCTTTTACGTGATGTCTTTCCCTCACAATGGAAAAATTGTGACTGTTGACCAGCTTTCATTCGTTAGTCTTGATTCGACTACCAACCATTCGACATCCCTGAATGTTTCGGTATCCACCCTGCCACGGGTTAATTACATGGCAACCAATCCCATGTTTTCAGTTACCGATGTAAGCGAGCCTCTCATTGTTTTCCTGACTTATTTTGACTTAGATCTGGTAATTGACATAGTAAACCATATGGGGGTATTTGAATGTGATGTTATTATACCTATTGAGTCCCTTGACGTGTGTTCCTTCGAGAGAATTTTTCTTCCATCTGATGAAGACTTCTTGGAAGCCATGATCGAGGTATGTCCCTTGACATGTGTTCCTTCCAATTGGAATCCATGATCAAGGTCATTATGAGGATAGTTATTTTATTTTTTAAACCTTGTTAAAAAATGAAACAGGTTCCCACGAGGATAGTTCCTTTTACTGTGTCAACCTCGTTAAAAAATTAAACAGAGACCCATGAGAATAGTTCCTTTTACTGTGTTAACCTCGTTAAAAAATGAAACAGAGACCCGTGAGGATATTTTCTTCTAACTATGTCAATAATTCCTTTTATTATGTCAACCTCATTAAAAAATGAAAGAGGTATCTATGAGCATAGTTCTTTTCCCATGTCAAGCTCATAAAAAAATGAAACAAATCTTGTCCTAATTGAGTTGAGTCTTTGAATAGATCTTGTAAATGTTAAGTCGAGTCTTTCATTTGATCTCGTAAATGAACCTTCATTCCATCCAGCTATTAGTAACCAGTAGTCTACTTAAGTGAATGAAATGAAGCTTGGGGGGCATGTTCCCTTGCAATTTATACTTGGGGGCCATTGAAACTTATCTCAAGCATAGTTTTTCCTTTGTTTCAAGCTTGTGTAAAAATGAAACAAACCTATCTCGAGCATAGTTTTCCTATGTTTCAAGCATGTATAAAAATGAAACTTATCTCGAGTCCATTTCATTTATTATTTTCAAGACTCATTAAACTCATGAAAATCCTGAGCTTCTTTTGCTATTCTTTTCATTTTCGTAAAACACATGAAAATGTTGAGTTCTTTCAATATTTTCCTGCTCATAAATTAAATTGAAAGTTGACCACATCAGTACATTTTTATCACTTTTTTGAACTCGTTAAAACTTACGAAACATCGAAACCTTGGAGTTCTCTTTTAAGCCATTTGCAGACTCTTTAAACATGAAAATATTGTGAGCACTTGACTATTTGAACTCATATATTGCGAGCATTTTCAGTATAAGTTTACCCCATTTCCAGTCTGAACTAGACTAACTACGAAAAAGGTATACATTGACTAAGCATGGTCAATAAAATTCTCTCCTACAACATTTTATCCTTTTTGGGGTTTGAGAAACTAAATTTACGAAAAATAACACTACGAAGTTTACTTATGTTTTTCTTCTAACTCCCTAAAACTGAAAAACACCAAGTTAATCCTATGTTGGACTCATTGAAATTAAACAGTACAGGACATGTCGATCACAACGGGACCGAACCACTCCTTCCTAAGGTTCGTTAGAAATACTTCGGAGGACTCATACAAAGGATAAGCTTTTTTGAGATTCAACAAGATGATGAGCTTAGTGAAAATTAAGCACCTTCACTAAGTAGGGCCCGCAGGATATTTTTAGGTGTATGTCTATTTTTAGACATGGTGAGCATATTCTATAAGTTGCAGGGCGTTATTTGTAGATGGTTGATCAAGATGGAAAAATAGATGAAATTCTATTTTTAGAATATTGGGCAAAGTATATTTATAGATCATCAATCTAAAAATAGATGCATGTCGATTATTATTAGCTCTTAATAATAATCCGACAATAAACATCAACTTATTCTCTTAGAGCACTTTATTTTGGAAAATCAGTGGGCTGAAGGAATTACGCAATTCCTAGGGTTCATGGTGGTTCATGCATGGAGGACTTAGTTAGAACTAAAGTGGAAAAGTTATGACAGAGTTGGAAGAGTAGTTACAGGAGTTGTTATTCAGTTTAACTCAGTTAATGGAGTTAAACTCAATTGAGCTAGTTGTATCTAGTCTAACTGAAAGATACACTAGTGAGATTTAAGTGAATTAATTATTTAATTAATTCATAACTAATAACTCACTAAAAAATGAACAAATACAGCAGTTAACTACAGTGCATGTTAGTTCCAGTGGAGACCCAGTGGAGAGATAGGTGAAAGGGTGAGATGGACTATCTGTTGTGACTATAGTGATGCATTCAATGCATCTAACACACATTGGAGTTTCCAATGAGGATTGCGCAGTCAAGGCAAGGCCAATTCGAATTCATTCAGGGATATTCTTCAGCAGGGATTGTGCAGTGAAGGCAAGCTGTCAGGAGGTGAGAAATTAGTGCATAGATATGGAAATTTCTGCACGACAGTGTGTAATGATTCGATGTTGTACTGAGAGCTTGAAGTACTAAGCTTTGTATGAGGTTATTACATGATTCCATTGACATACATAATATATGATAGTTGGGGTATTTAGCTTTAATCTTTCTTGTTAAACAACTGCGTTATGTGCGATTGAATTTATTCACATGTGTTTGCAATTGAGTTTTAAATTTCCGCAAGTTTAACAGTGGAAGGATTATGTATTTTGCAAGAAGATAAATATTGTGAGATCAGGAGAGTCTGGTAATACATTAGTATAAATAAATTTCTACATGGTATCAGAGCAGTATTGATTACTGGAGATTGCAATTGTGAAATTTTCTTGATTTTGTGCTGGTGGACAATTCGAATTTGCTGCAGAAATTTCTTGGTGCGACAGTTGAGTATTCATTGAAATGTCTTTCAATGCGTTGCAATTGGAGTATGCCCTTGAGGGCAGCTCGAATTACATAGCCTGGAAGGATAGGATGGAGGCGATGCTTGAAGACAATGGACTGAAGGAGTTCATCGACAGCGATGTTCCTAAGCCTACTTCTAGCGATGTTGCATTACTTGACACATGGCAAAAGAAGGTAGAAAAGACAAGAAGAATTATGTTGGAAGGTGTGAAGGACCATATTGTGTCAAGCCTTCATGGGAAAGCCACTCCATTTGCAATGTGGAAGGCTTTGACATATCTTTTCTGAAGTAGCAACGACTAGAGGAAGTTGGCGTTGAAAGATAAGCTCAGAAAAATAAAAATGGAGAAGGGCGACAGTATTCCAAAATATCTCACGAAGTTTGTCCACTATAGGGATGAACTGAGAAGTGTGGGGATTATTGTTTATGATGATGACTTGGTGAGCTTGGCTCTCCTTGGGCTTCCGAAGAGTTTCATAGCTACGAAGACTATCAATGAACAGGAGAAACTGCCAGGTTGGGAGCGACTTTGGTCGGATCTTGTGCAAGAGGAGATAAGGCGAAGTACCAGGGATGGCTCTTCATCGAAGAATGATGATGAAGAGAATTTTCCTTTGGCTGCCAAAGAAAGGAAAGGTAAGGGGAAGAAATTCCACTCAAAATCTGAGGCTAAAGGCAAGAAGCTGGATTTATCCAAAGTGAAGTATTTTCACTGTCACGAACATGGGCATCTTGCCACTAACTGCCCACAGAAAAAGAAGAACAAGAAGGTTGTTGGAGCTGCAGCTGGAGAGGCCTTAGCCTCGCAATTTGAACTTTATTTATCTTTGATCACATGCTTGGTTTCAAGCTCAATGGGATCGGTGTGGTATCTTGATAGTGGTGCATCTTTCCATTGTTGAGGTATAAAAGGTATCTTTTTAACACCTATTTATCTCACATTAATTATCAATCCGGGAGCGACTTTTTATTTCAAGAGTGTACTCTGTCTGAGGCAGCAATTCAATCTAAGAGTAATGCTTTGCAAGATGTAGTACAGTGTTTCAAATGCAAAAGTTAACGGATGCTTGAAAAAGAAATCTAACTACAACAACATAAACTCAAATGCTCTAAAACCTTAATTAAACCAATCAGCAAAACATCGATCAGGGATACAGTAGCAATAACTCCTTCCCTTAGAAATCGATGCAAGATAACCAATCTGGGAACTTGGAAGCAATAACCAGTGTCCTTTACAGTTGGTGATCTTAAAGCAATCGAAATGAAAGCAAACTCAATCTTCGTACTGATGAAAATAACCGAAAGGAACAAAATCTGGAAAGGAACAGGAGCTTGTAATTCCTATGCATACCAATTGTAACTCATCTATTTGCTAATTTGAAGCTATGAATCAGAAATAAAAAATAAACAGAAATGGAACAGCAAACATTAATTGAACAACAAACATAAACTTAATGCAATATAAGCAACGAATCCTCTTAATATTTTAACCCTGTCGACGACCAACACTATGAAACAGTTCATTGGAACGAATCATAAATCAATGGAATAGCAACGCTTTATAAAAGATAGCAAGATGAATAAGATAGGAAATATGATCCTTGCTAAGATAGAATAGCAGTGCAATTCATTAACGTATACATCAAATTTGAATTCAATCCAACAGCAATCAAATAACTCTATAATCGTAATGAATCTAAATGCAATTATCACACGAAAGAAATAAAAGAATAGAAACACAAACAGCGGATCGATCCACCAAGGTCGGGCCCTCAACCGCCGGTGAAATGCTGTTGGGCTACTACAGAGCTTGAGAAATGGAACGAGAACGCCTCTTTATATTAATCAAACATGAATAGATTTTACATAAGTTTCTCTTTGCTCACAAGAGTCAAGGAATTACAGTGTTACAAAAGGAATTCAATAATCATCCATTGTTCTCCCATACACAATACATGCTCTCCTTTTATAATCAGAAGGAAGAGAAATTAAATAGTAAATATGATCTCCCATAACAATATTGGATTGTTCCCAACAACTTGATCAACCAGAAAATACATTTCCAACAATCTTTCAACAAGAGCAAGGCAAATTTGGCTTTGCAGCTAAGATTTGGAGGACGGCCGCAACAACAAATCTAAGAAAATCGTGCTCAAATAACCCTGTGTTTCTCTCAATACATGTTGAATTTGGGCAAACCGTTCATCAATAAAGTTAATTTGGTCCATTTTGGACAAAACCCATGTTTCGGATTTTCCAGATTCTTCTTCATTTGCCCAGAATCTTAACCGCAAAACTGTCACTTCTTATTCCAGCGAATTTCTGAGTTGGAATATTTGATGATGATTTGAAGATCAAATCTATAATCTGGAAAATATCTTGGAGGCTAAAATGGTGAGTGATGTTACAAAATATATTGATAAACCATCATTGATAAAATTATGCATAAAAATTGTTAGTATGAATCTTTCGTCGTAAAAGATCACTTTAGCTACGCATAACAAATAGCCCTAACATTGATTATGGCTGCCAATATCTTTAAGTCTGCAATTAGTTGATCCAAATAATGCTGCACACTTCCAGATCTAAGCATAAAAGACATTAAGCAGTAATAAAATATGGCTCCATGCATCCAATAGATAAGACAAGAACAATGTATTTGAAATAATTTTTATATTAGAAAGGGGGAACCTGAGAGGAAAACAAGAAAGGTGTTTTCTGGTTCTCCTCAATGGGATGGGTTTTTGAAAGTCCTTAGCATTTCAGATCTAAAATTCCTCTCTCTTGTTGGTGTAGAAAACCTAGACAAACATAGAACTCAATGGGAGCTCACAAGGCAAAAATGGAAAATGTGACCAAGTGTATAGATCCAGAGTGATCTAATGCAATGAAAGGTGACTAATGAATGGGGAGAACCCTTCTATTTATAACAAAATATTAGGGCAGTCTAGGACTTGGTGCATGAATAAAATATTATTAATCAAATTCTAGAACCACCTTTTAGGAATATTTTATTATATTTGTTGGAGGAAAAAGGATTTTTGACTTAGGTCAATTCCTTTATTTATAAATAATAAATAAATAAATGATTCATTTATTATTTTAAGGAAATGGTGGAGATATAATTAAATAAATAATGATTTATTTAATTATTTATTAATGATTTAGTCAAATTTAACTAAGAATATTATTTAAATAAGGATTTAAATAACTTATGCCTAGGAAATAATCAAATAAATAAGGATTTATTTAATTGATTTCCTTGTTTTGGGTTAAATATGACCTGGAAATATAAACAAACATAGATTTGTTTATTATTTCCTTTTGGGGTTTCCTGTTTAGACCATAAACAACTTAATAAAGGTATTCTATTAAGTTATTTCACATAGTGAAGGCAATTTTACTTAAGGTAAAAGTGGTCTTACATGGTGTACTTGGGTTCATCTAATGATAATAGGTTAGATGACCAAAAAATGGTGTAACAATAATCATCAATTTATTAAAAATAAAGGAGAAGAAATAATATTCATCCATAAGAACATAAATCATTATAAGATGGATTTATATAATAAATTATAATAAATGATATGATAAAGAAGAGTAAAAATGGATGAAATAAGTGTTAAAAAGTAGTCGTATTCACAGCCGAACATCCATATGACAGGAGACAAGTAGTTGTTTAGTGACCTGGAGGAGAAGGATCTGCAAATGCATATAGAGGTGGGTGACGATGGTCGATACAGTGTGACCAGAATTGGGACCATTACCTTTGAGAGCGAGTCAGGTAAACCATTTCTGTTGAAAGATGTTATGCATGTTCTAGGTTTGAAGAAGAACTTGTTCTCAGTCGCAATGCTGGAAGACAGAGGTTATGATTTTGTTTTCAGCAATGGAAAAGATTTCCTTCGACATAAAACAATGGGTCAAACTAAGAGGATAGGGATTTGAGTTAATAATCTCTACAAGCTGGAGGTAGATGGCTACGTTGCAATGATGGGCAAAGCAGAAGAAGTGGTGAGTTGGGATGAGGGCGAATTATGGCACAGGAGATTGGGCCATCTTCACCATGGCGCCTTGAATATTTTGCAACAGATTTCTACTGGACTTTCCAAGGGTACTCTTGTGCAGTCAGATCAGTGCAAGGGATGTACTATGGGTAGGTTTGTGAAGACCACCTTTCATGAGAAGGAGAACCGTGCTTCGGTGATCCTGGAGACAATTCACACAGACGTGTGTGGACCTTTCTCAGTTGCTTCAACAACAAAACACAGGTATTATGTTATATTTTTTTATGACTATTCTCGTAGATGTTGGATCTTCTTCATGCAGAAGAAGAGTGAAACATTCTTAAAATTCTGTGAGTTAAATCATTGGTGGATAAGGAGTCAGGGAAGCAAGTGAAGGCTCTACGAAGTGATAATGGTGGTGAATATATCTCAAGAGAATTCAAAGACTTCTGTAGAAAAGAAGAAATTCAAAGAGAACTCATAGCGCCTCATAACCCACAGCATAATGGGGTCGCGGAGAGGAAGAACAGAACGATCATGGGTGCTACACGAGCTATGCTGCATGACTAGGGCTTACCAATGCACTTGTGGGTGGAAGCATGCAATGCTACGTTTTATGCGCAAAATCGTTGTCCTCATAGAGTACTTGGCATGAGTACACCTGAAGAAGATTTTACTGGTAAGAAGCCTGATATTTCTCATTTGAAGATTTTTGGCTCATCTGTTTACATTCATGTGACAAAGGATGCCAGGAAGAAGCTGGAGCCGACTGAAAAAGTTGGGATATTTGTGGGGTACACAGAAACACCTCATAATTATCGTGTGTATTTTCCAAACAGTCGAATGACTGTGGTGCGATGGGATATAAAATATAATGAGGTGAAAGCCATGAAGTTGTCGCTTGAGAGGGAGATACACTTGCATGCAGAGGAGGAACTTCTTGTTCCCAAAGATGAGCCTCTAGATGTGGATCAGCCATAGGAGGAGATTCATGGAGTGGAGGAGTCCACTTATGCAAAACCAAACATCAGAACAGGAAAAAAGAATACCACAGAAGCTGAGAGACTGAAGCTTGATGCGGCACAGAATGTAGGAGTCCCTACATCACAGCGCAGACAAAGACAGTCACCTAACCGATTTACTCGATACATGGCTCTTATGAGCAAGTGTGTCGTGACAGAGCCATCTTCTTTTGAAGAAGTAGTGCAGGAGCCCACATGGGTAGATGCCATGGTGGAGGAGTATGACTCCATTGTTAGAAACAGTGCTTGGTAGATTATTCCAAGGCCGATGGGAAAATCAGTTGTAGGATCAAGATGGATCTACAAGGTAAAGAAAGTTGTTGATGGGAGTGTCGAGAAGTATAAGGCAATATTTTTTTCCCAAGGCTTCTCACATATCGAGGGGATTGATTATGAAGAAACCTTTATGCAGATGCACGATATTCTTCCACCAGGACGTCCTTGCTCTCTGGTAGCGGAGGTTTCCACATTCATCGAGATGGATGAAGATTGTGTTCTTCCTTAATGGGATATTGAGGAAAGAAGTGTACATATGTACATTGAGCGGCCACGGGGCTTTGAGGTTCTTTATTTGGCGGAAAGTAGCATGTGTACAAACTCAAAAAGAGCATTGTATGGACTAACAAGCACACATGCTTGCTACACCTGTCAGCAGTTATTTCAGCAGTCTTGGCTTCACCAAGTGATCCTGGCTTGTACCAAATTGTGGTGGAGGGTAAGCTTTTAATCATTGTTCTTTATGTTGATGATTTAATACTAACAGGTGATGAGCAGATGATACACTCATGCAAGGCAGATCTTTCAAAGGATTTTGAGATGAAGGATTTGGGCCTCCTTCATTATTTCCTTGTATTGGAAATATGGCAACAAGAAGGTGAATTGTTTGTGTCTCAAAGCAAGTATGCTCAGGTTTATCGACAGTTGGTGGGTTCGCTCATGTATTTAGTTAATACAAGACCAGACATATGCTATGCGGTGAACTAGCTTTCACAAGCGATGGTTAAGCCTACCAAGCTCTTTTGGAAGGGAGGCAAGCATGTCCTGAGGTATCTCAGGGGCACATCCGAGTATTGCTTATGGTACAGATAAACAGATGATGTGAAGTTGCATGGCTTCACAAATGCAGATTGGGCAGGCAGCCCAACGGACAGAAAGAGCACATCAGGAGGGGTTTTCAGTATTGGATCTACAACATTTTCTTGGTACAACAGGAAACAAAGATCCGTGGCACTCAGTTCAGTGAGAGCAGAATACATGGCAGCAATTCAAGCTACATGGAGGCTATCTGGATGAGGAAGATCCTGGTCGGTTTCTTTGGTTCACATTTAGATCCTTCACTGATACATTGTGATAATCATATTTGCATTAAACTCTCGATTAATCCTATGTTTCATGATAGATCCAAACATATTGATATCTGGTATCATCATATCAGAGATTGTGTGCAGCAGAAGATCATGTTCCTTCAGTACATTCCTACGGAAGATCAGGATGCAGATATTCTGACGAAGGCGCTCGGCAGGAGCAAATTCCAATACCATAGAGACGGGATTGGGGTGAAGGATAATCCCTATCTTGTTGAGAGGGAATGTTGAGATTTAACAAGATGATGAGCTTACTGAAAATTAAGCACCTTCACTAAGTGGGGCCCGCAGGCTATTTTTAGGTGTATGTCTATTTTTAGACATGGTGAGCATATTCTATAAGTTGCAAGATGTTATTTGTAGATGGTTGATCAAGTTGGAAAAATAAATGAAATTCTATTTTTATAATATTGGGCGAAGTCTATTTATAGATCGTCAATCTAAAAATAGATGCATGTCGATTATTATTAGCTCTTAATAATAATCCGACAACAAACATCAACTTATTCTCTTTGAGCACTTTATTTCAGTGAACAAACTTGGAAAGTTAGTGGGTTGAAGAAATTACGCAATTCCTAGGGTTTATGGTGGTTCATGCATGGAGGACTCAGTTAGAACTGAAGTGGAAAATTTATGACAGTGTTGGAAGAGTAGTTACGGGAGTTGTATTCAGTTTAACTCAGTTAATGGAGTTAAACTCAGTTGAGCTAGTTGTATCTAGTCTAACTGAAAGATACACTAGTGAGAGTTAAGTGAATTAATTAGTTAATTAATTCATAACTAATAACTCACTAACAACTAAACAAATACAACAGTTAACTACAGTGCATGTCAGTTCCAGTGGAGACCCAGTGGAGAGATAGGTGAAAGGGTGAGATGGACTATCCGTTGTGATTATAGTGATGCATTCAATGCATCTAAAATAAATTGGAGTTTCCAATGAGTATTGCACAGTCAAGGCAAGGCCAATTCGAATTCATTTAGTGGTCTTCTTCAGCAGGGATTGCGCAGTGGATGCAAGTTGTCACGAGGCGAGAAATTGGTGCATAGATATGCAAATTTCTGCATGACATTGTGTAATGATTCTATGTTGTACTGAGAGCTTGATGTACTAAGCTTTGTATGATATTATTACATTATTCCATTGATATACATAATATATGATAGTTGGGGTTTTTAGCTTTAAGCTTTCCCGTTAAACAACTATGTTATGTGCTATTGAATTTATTCACATGTGTTTGCAATTGAGTTTTAAATTTCCGCAAGTTTAACAGTGGAAGGATTTTGTATTTTGCGAGAAGATAAATATTGTGAGATTAGGAGAGTCTAGTAATATATCAGTATTAATAAATTTTTACAAGCTTATTGTTGTATAGGTAAATCCCCTCTGTGGACAGAGGCAATCCCTACTAGCCCAGATCGGGTCTAGAAACAATCGTATCACGCTAAGGTGCAAGTTCCTAATTTCAATAAACCAACTTGCGATGAAGGCCTACCTCAAGTCCAACGCTGTTGTTTGTAGGGAAGATGGCGCTCCCGTCTCTTTGCTTCCATCAGATCACAATCCTCTCGCTTGCCGCGATCGAACACCTGCACACATAAGAAACACGACAAACACAAGCGTAAAACCCGATATATGCAATTATGTATCAGTCAGAGAAGACACAACTCATGATCATAATGAACAATACGAGTGGAACCATAACCAAAGTCGCTTATCATTAATTCATACAAAGGAAAATACAACCAGGCTCTGACGCTGAATCTTCCTTCGACGGGTCGTCAGCGGAATACGTCTCGGTAAAGCTTTTCAGGAATGGGGACAAGCCTCTCTCTTCGATTGTCAATCTCCTTGCTACTGATTTGGCACTATGAGGACTATTACATCATTCTTTAGGCTATGAAGGCTCTTGGAGACTAGCTTGCAAAGGGAAATGGCAAGCTTATATAGATGGTGGAAGGGGAGTTGGGATCCCTAGAATCATGGGATTGGCCCTATCCTCAAGGAAGCTTCCACGAGAGGTGGAAAACTACTTCCTTTACATGGAGAACCAGAGCCAAATGTCCCAACTCGATTTAGAGTCCAGTTCAGGAGTTTTTTGGAGTCAATCTTCCGCCATTTATTTTTAAAAAACACTCCTTATTAATCCTGGCGCGGGTGCAACACTGAGACAGTGTGCCAGTTGGCGCGCCCTCTTTGGAGAATTTCCCCCATTGGCGCGGGTATGACACTGAGCAGTCGCGCCAAGGGTAAAAAGGTTATTTTTAGGGTTTTCCACAAGGAGTTTTCTTCATAGGAATGAAATTCCATGTTCAGGGGAATGCCATGAAAGTGTTTTCAGATCATGTCACTGCTCACAGGTCACGGAATAAGCCCTCCAATGTGCGTGACGGGGAATTGCAAGGATGGTGACAAATTGTTGTGTAATAGATGCCCCCTAAAGCATGAGACCCGAAAGAGAGATAGGGGTGAAATGCTTTACGAGAACGTGTCCAACTGAAAACACTGTCGTCAGAAAACCTGCGTAGAGAAGTACAACTGATATCTCAAATACATGATATATGCGGTATGGGCGCAGCCATCCATAACAGAATATACAAGAATCCAAATCCAAGGCATGGACGAAGCCATCTAGTAAGGATCGATAAAAGGGACTCAGGTATGGTCGCAGCCATCCAATCAGTGAGTCATGTAACCAATCATAATAATCCACAAAATCACAGCCTGAATCCTAACAGACAAAATCCAGGGTCTTGCGCTCCATCTCGACCCGAAAAAAATAGAAGTTCAAGCATGCGAATAAGTGAGTTGAAGTCGAACATGCAAGAACATCGCTAGATTACCAGCCAATAATGAAAGTTGTTAACAGACGCGAGAGGTACCACCAATAGTGACAATGGCCCTCAAGGTACTATAGGTAAAATCTACGGCATGTGAATAAGTGAGTTGGTGTCGAACACCCGTAGAATCACTCGATCAGAGGCCAATGATGAAAACCTCACATCGAACGCGAAGAACCTACCATTAAGGCATGCAGGCTCCAAGGTACCAAAAAGGAGTCTCTAGATCAGCTTCCTGGATAATGAGCTGAAGTCGACAGGAAATGACCTTGATCGAAGGTGGGCCATAATGTTTCCCACATCATTGACACGAGACAGAGGAACATAATGTCTTTGTGAATCATGATCAGATGAGAATCAGAGGAAGGTTGAGACTTTTGCAGAGGTCAACTTCTCTTGAACATATCGGCGGCACGACAGTGGATTTGGCAGTATTTGACATCAAAATATTAGAGGTCATGATGACGAGGCAAAGAGCAGATGAGAGGTCAAAAGGGATCACCCAAACCCACAGAGGCAAGTGGAAAACAAGATGAGATGTCCCCAACCCGACACGAATGCAGACAAGTGCCATATTCAACAGCGACATACTGTCGACACGACGATGATACTGGTTCCATTTTTCCCCACCATTTCTGGCAAGTACCTCTTTATTTTTACACAAGCTTGAAGAGGATACCATATGCTTGTCATATAAGTTCATCCTTTGGACGAATCCATTCTAGTACATTTAACGAGCCCTAGGAAGGAGAAACTCGAATAACGTCATTACGACGAAATCCAATGTCATCAGGGTTTAACGAGTTTGACAGAGGAAGAAATCGGCGTCTTTTCATGTTTAGAGAATTTGAAAAGACAGCAGAAAAGTAAACTCCAACGGTCCCTTTTCGTAAATAGTTCCTCAGATCCGAAAAGGTAGAAAATTAAGTCTGAGAAAACCTCCTAGTCGCGATAGGCTAGGGTATTCCTTTTTCGTAAATAAACTATCCCAGCCCGAAAAAGGGGTAAACGTATACTGGGTAGATGTCATTTCACGGCCACTTTAACGAGATCAAAAAGACAAGCGACTCGGAAATCTTTTCAATTTTAGAGAGTCATAAAAGAGCTAAAAGGTGACTCCTCCTAGAGGAACGAGTGGTATAAAGGGTAGCAACTGGTTCTGGTAATGGTGGAACTGCTCAGAACAAGTAAAGGTTAAGAGGCTGGCTAACAAGACCACTCATCGCAGCGGTTCCTCACGAATGGGTAAAACAACCAAGTGAAGGCATATGATCGGCCTAGCAGATAGTGACGATGGAGTGAGAAAACCAAGGCTCATCTGGCAAAAACAGGCTGATAAAATGGCAATCGCAAGAGGTAAAATGGGAATGGTTTCATTTTTACACAAGCTTGAAATCAAAAAACTCTGCTTGAAGTTGGTTTCATTTTTACACAAGCTTGAAACAAAGATAAACTATGCTTGAAACTGGTTTCATTTTTACACAAGCTTGAAATGGAAACAAACTATGATTGAAAAAGTTAAGCATGCCCCCAGCATGGTGACTCAATTTGAGGTACATGCCCCCCAAGCTTCAGTCCATATGAAAGGTAGATGGAGTGAAGGTTCAAGTTATGATATCAAGAGAAAGACTCAACTGGGATTTTACGAGATCTTATCAAAGACTCGAATTGAACAAGAAAGTGTTTCATTATTTTAACGAGGTTGATGCATTAAAAAAACTATACTCAGCACACCTTGTTTCATGGTTTAAGGAGCTTGACAAAAGACAAGGAACTCTACTCCGACAACTTTGTTTCATTTTTTAAGGAGCTTGACACAAGACAAGGAACTCTGCTCCAACAGACCTTGTTTCATTTTTTAAGGAGCTTGAAACAAGGAAACGAACTTTGCTCCGGTGAGCTCAACGGAGGAGGCTCAGGAGAGAGATGACCAGATACATCACACTCTAGACAATCGAACATTGCCCCCAGGCTCGGCATGAAGGAGGAACGATGATGTCCATCACTCCAAGGCAGCTTCTCAAGAGACATTGTTTCAACAATCGCTTCGTCAGAAGGGAAAGTCTCTTTAAGAGGATCAGGCGAGTCGTCCTTGTCGAGCCAGGGGGATTGAGAATAGATATCTAAAGCCATGCTCGAGGGAGCATGTTGAGAGGGAGGAGGATCGGATGCAGCAACGATTTCACAGTAATTAATCTCTACTGGAGTTAAGGGCATCAATTCTCCAAAATCAGTCACCTGTTCAGGCGAAGGGATGATCCATGGGTCGTCAGACCTAGAGATCATATTAACTTGAATGGTGTGCGGTGGTGGTGCGGGAAAAATACCCATGAGGATGGGGTCCTTGAAGAGACCGGGTCCTACACTATCAGGGGGATTGGGGATCTGATCCACGTAAGGAACGTTGTTCGCAGAGGTGGAGGTGAAGAAAGACAACTGATCCACAGTAACGATTTTTCTCTCATGAGGAAAATTAAGAAGTCGAAAGAGGGTGGATGGTACGCATAACATGGCGTGAGTCCAACTACGGCCGAGAAGTAGGTTGTAGTTAAGCTTGGCGTCAACCACTCCTACTTCTACGTTTACTGTCTTCCCCTGTAACGTAATTGGAAAACTCTCGAGAACACCCAGGGGTTTCGATTCCCGACCATTAAATGCCTCTAAGGCATTTGGAGATGATGAAAGCGCCAAAGAGCCAATGGCCTTCCAGCAGGCAGACGACATGACACAGTTAGAAGCACCTTCATCCACAACAGCCCTATGGATGTTAAGACTATTGATCCCGACTTGTATCACAAGAGTAATTTAATGTGGAAGTCGGGGGGTAAAGTTTTCTAGGTCGAAGGTGAGAAGACTAGAATCAGTGGGATTGATTCCACCGATCGTAGAAAAAAGAGCTTTCCGTTGCGAAGGGAAACTTTGAAGGACTTCCAATGCGGACATAGCAGAAGGCGCCTGTGCCAAATCCTCAACAATACTGTAGTGTTGAGCGGCACGGGCATTTGGATTGTAGGAAGACCTTCGTAGAACACCCTTAGAAAGTGGCCTCACAACAGGTTCAGCAGTAGGCTTCTCAGTTTCCAAAGGACTAGAGACAGGAGGAGGAGGTGGGCCATCCACAACTTCCTTCCCAGCTGCCTAACGTGATCCAGCGTAATCCTTCGAATGGGTAGCAATTGAGACAGGTGCAGCACCATTCATCATAAAAACCTGGGACCCAAATGGTGCAGATGGTGAAGGCTGTTCAACCATCTGGGTCTGCTGAGAGGGGAACGGTTCTTTAAGAACTACCAGAGTCCCTTTGGAGCCTTTGAGAAGTTGACTAATTTCAGATCGTCGGGGACAATCCTTGGTATAATGATCTCCTTCACAAATAAGGCAGGGGTACTTCGGTTTACGTTGAGAACTGTCCTCAGTACGAGGTTTAGCAGACTCTGGTTTAGGGGCATCGGGTTTGGATTTCCCTTTGCCCTTCTTCTTTCCTTTGGAGGATTTTTCCGTAGGATTAGCCTGAACGGCGTTGACCTCTACAGTCTTGCCAGAATCTGGAGGGGCAGGAAGAGAAGAATTATTGGAAGAATTGGACTTCTGCTTCCCATTTGAAGATTTCCGAGAATTTTGAGACACGGAACCAATAACACCATCCACCGCTGGGGTAGGTGGAGGTTTAGAGGTTCCTGGGCATGGAGCATCAGTCAAAATATCATACAGTGTGCCGGACTGAGAGTATACCAGATCAAGATACTAGGCACGCGCAATGGCCTGTTCCTCAGTCACACATGCCCCCATAGCAATATCTTGAGCGATTTTGTTAACGAAGGATGTGGTGAACTAATGAGTTGGTAGTTGATCAGGTATATCAAACTTGATCAGCCTACGACGACGTCTCTGCTCATGAATATTATTGGATATGTGGGTGGCTTTATCCTGCTTCAAGGAAGTCAGGAGATGCGTCCCGGCTTCATAGCGAACCGGTAACTAAAATTGGGTGAGAAAATCCATTGCTAAAGTATTGAAATCTTGAAAGATGCCACGGGGTAGTTCAATATACCACTTAGTGGCAGCACCGGTAAGAGTGTGATGGAAGAGACATAGACGAATTGAATCATCGACCCAAGAATTAGACAAACACCACAAATGGTAGGTCATTACATGAGCTTGGGGGTCTTCACCAGCTTTACCTTCAAACTTAGGGCAGTCGCCGGGTACCTTGGTCGGAACCGGAGGCTAATAAGGATTATAAAGAATCGGATCATTGGTTAATTTAGAAGCGTCTGGTAACTCCAAGGTAGCCAAGAACGGAAATTGCAGATTGAATGGCATGTTAGGCCCTTTATAAGGACCTGTACCTGTACTCCACGCTGGTTGAGTGTATCCTTGTCCCCATGGGTTCTGTCTCGAAGGATTCTGACCGTAGGGGGTATAGGGCGTATAACCAGTCTGATTCGGTTTCTAGTAACCAGTGTACGGAGGTTGATAAACAGAGTATGGACCCTGATTATATGTCAGTCTCATTTGAGCAGTCTGTGGATTTGGCTACTGAGTATAGGTGTAGCCAGGTTGTTGAGTGTAATAATGGAAACCTTGGGGCAGATTATAACTCAGTCGAGATTGACCGTGAGGGTAGTAACCGCCTTGAGGTTGAGCGGGTTGCTGATAGGTGGGACCTTGCTGAGCGCGATAATTAGGATGCACTGGTTGATTCGGTTGCAGCATCGATTAAATCGGATGTTGAGCAGGGTTGACAGGATGTGCAACCTGGCCTGGTTGGACAGGCTCGCCAGGCTGAACGGGCTGTCCTGGTTGAACAGGTTTCCCCGGGTGAACAGGTTGTGCCGGTTGCGTAGGTTGACCTGGCTGTAGTGGGGCACCAGGTTGTACTGGATGGGTTGGTTGGCCTGGTGGTGGAATGGAGCAAGGTGGTGGCTGGTAACCGGTTTGACCTGCCGCAGGACCATAAGATGATCCTAGCTGATGTGCAACATTCGGACCAATAGGATACTGAGGTTCCATGGGTTGGGAAGGTTGGACTTTGTTGGAGGATTAATCCGTCTTGCGGACAAGACCAATCTCCCTAGTACTAAAATTATCTAGCAAAAGACAGCCAAACATACTAATATTTCTCTAAGCATGTAAGGTTTACAAAAATCTCTATAGATGTGTAAAAGACTTACCGTTTGTCCAGTGCTTGTTTGAAGTCGTTGTTGTCCCTCGCGCGCTTGAAGGAGTTTTCCTCGTAAACCTGCAATCACAAACAAGAAAAGTATTACATAGCACCTGTATAGAAATTATCATAAACCATGCTTATCATAGTGATCAAGGAATCTATGAAATAAACCATTGATTGAAAGCTTATTGAGAAAAATGAGTATATTTGTATTAATTTCAAAAGAAGAAAATCCTTACAACCTGAGCCTTGATGTTGCATAGGACTTTCCGGGGTCCGAAGCAGGAGTATCCTTTACTTTGATAAGCTCTGCACTCCTCCAACTAAGACAAATAGAGGTATGCAATATCTCCTCACAAAAGTCTTAGTTAACTGAGTCTAAATTTCAACAGCACTTAACTTCAAATATTCTAAAAGCTTGAACTCCCCTCGAGGCTACCCAATGCCTCTTTTTATAGTGGAAAAGAGGAGGTTTTCTGTTCCAAGTATGAAGGGATAGAATCCTCCTTCAAAGGGATAAGCTCCTCACATCAAGGGGTTAGCTCCATAAGGTAAGGGATTCATGCACCTCACAAGAGCGGTTCTGCCACCGCAAGATCCATTCTAGAAGCTTCCAGAATTTACTTTAATTGAGCTTTTTGGGATTTACTTGCGCCTTTTTAATCTTACAGGGGTCCGCACCTATAACAAAGATAAAGTGCGTTTAGGAACGCAGGAAAGCTAAACATTGGGTGCGGGACCGCAGGCAAGATAGCCAGAAAGTGCGACACCAAAGTTTAGGAGACTTTTAGGAAAAAAAATTTATTTTCAAGGCTTGACATGAGGAACTCATATGTTAGACTTGCAAAAGGGAGAAGTATGAGTAATAATGAGCTCATACACACAGCAAAATGTCAGGATGACAATTTTCAGTGTAACAGATTGCCCCCTAAAGTGCAAAGTCTGGAATAGATGAAACTGAAGTCTGTCATATATGAAGAGTGCAGTACTTTATCATTTTCAAGGATCATCCCGTGGTCACCCCAGTCAGCACCTGTAAAAACATTCAATGCAAAATATATATGTATACATATCATCACTGAGGTAGGCATTCCCATACTTAGATTAAAATAACTAAAAACTGATTCAACTTTTCTGATACAGGAATGATTTTGAGTACATGACAGTATAGACATGTGTGAACACAGTATGGACGTAGCCATCTGTTTATAAATAGTCCACTGTATAAATGACAATAAAATTCCTTGCAACCTGGATGATATAAACTAAATCCAGGGTCTTGAGTCTGTATCTCGAACTAGTACGATTCTATCCATGTGAATGAATGTGTCGAAGTCGAACATGGTAGAAACCACTTGATTACCAATCAATGATGTAAATTGTTAACAAGTGTGAGAGTAACAACCAGTAATGTCAATGGCTCTCAAAGTACCCAGTACAATCCATGAAATGTGAATGAATGAGCTGAAGTCGAACATTTCACGGAATCATTTGATCGAAGGTCAATGATGTAACCCATTGTCGAAAGCGAGAAACCTGCCATTAAGGCATGCAGATTTCAAGGTACTGACGATTTCTAGATCAACTTCCCAGATAATGAGTTATCGTCGATAGAAAGCAATTCGTCATAGGCAAGCCCACAACACGAAATCATAGATCAAGTTTTGAAAATATATTGGCAAGGACTGACTCAGGGATGGTCAAAATGGATGACAGATATTTTGCAGATGAATGGTTTATTTGAACTGTCCTCTTGAACACATAATGACACTGCAGATGGCTTGGTGACAATTGACGCAAAGCTAATACCCAGAAATCGGATGAAGACTTTCAAATGAGGTTTGATTAACTGTTAGGCAAAGGATTTCCCAACCCAGGTGAATGAAAGTGTCGTGTTCAAGAGTGGTTGACTGAATTTTCGAAGAATCAAAATACAACAAACACGCCTATTTTCCTCTCTTTTCCCCCACCATTTATGGCAAGTACCTCTTTATTTTTGACAAGCTTGAGGAGGATAACATTTGCTTGTTTATAAGCTCATCCTTCGGATGAGTCCAACTTAGTTTAAGATTCGAACCCTAAGAAGGAGTGGTTCGTTCCTGTTTGAAATTGAACAAGTCCTTTACTGTTAAATTTTAACGAGTCCAGTGTAGGAGAAACTCGGTGTTTTTCAATTTTAGGGAGTTAGAAGAAAAAACTTAAGAATACTCCATGGGTGTACTTTTTCGTAAATTTAGTCTCTCAGGCTCGAAAAAGGATAAAATAATGCGGGAGAGAACTCTATTGACCGTAATTAGTCAACGTATACCTTTTTTGTAAATAGTCCATTTCAATCCGTAAAAGGGGTAAACTTATACTGAAGGGACGATTATTCATTTACTTTAACGAGTTCGAACAATCAAGTACTCGACGATCTTTTCATGTTTAGAGAGTCTGAAAAGGGCTTAAAAGAGGACTCCAATGTTTCGCTTTTTCGTGAATTTTTGAAAGAGTCCAAAAAAGTGATAAAAGTGTGCTCTTCGTTGAAAAATGATCAATTCTCTTGAAAAGTCCAATTTCTGCACAAAAACTTGAAACATTACACATACCTGTTTAAGATGAGTAAAAATGCTTCAAAACTACCCTTTTTAAAGTGAAAAATAAATAAATTAAAAATTCATCTATTCGAAAAAACTTATAAAAAGGACTTTTTCAACTTCATTTTTACCGTTCAAGTTCAGAGTGAAAAGTAGAAGCTTTTGGGTAAAAAAGTTCCTGTGAAGATTCTGGAAAATCCATCAGTTGAAATCGAGAACCGTCAGTCCCAGGTAATCCACGACCTCTTAATCTTGCATTTCATCCATTTACAATTCGTTTTTAGGCTTTAAATCTTATTTTTAAGGGAAAAACATGGTTCGAAAATCGCCCGCGGGGGTCTGCAAGTAACACACATGGTACTTGCGGACCCCGAATTTTTCCTACAAGGAAAAAATTCATGGGTCCACATTTTCCTTATAGAGCGCATGCGTTCCTACGCACTGTTTACAAAGGTAAAGTGCGGTCCCCGTGCGTTTAAATTTAAAACTCAAATTTCTCTTTTGTCGCCGAAATTTTTTCAAATTAGATTGTTCTAATCTATCTTTTTATGTATTGTAGGATTAACAAGATGTTGATTTGGAGATAACGTGAACACGAGGACGTGGATGACACCGCAATGCTCCATATGCCCACAATGCAAAGATTAAGAGCATGCGGTTTATATAAATTCTGGGCCATCCAAGGCATGAGAGCACAGGTAGAGCTCTGACATGGCTGGTTAACAGGTGGAACGTGCAGGACCAGTGTTTCATTATTGGCGGCCACCGGCTCGAAATTGAGCTGGAGGACATTTATTTTTTGACTGGTTTGTCCAAGAGGGGCGAACAACTCTGCTTGTTTGGGACTAGGCCAGGTGGCCAGACTGTCGCTAGTCTTCGGCAAGAATTCTGTAATGATGAAGCAGACCCCAGGGACAAACGGATTGATATAAAAACTATCATCCATCCCGAGCTGAAAGTTATTGCATTTACTGTTACCAGACTGTGCAGGAGTGCAACATTACATGTAGCTACCAGTTCTCAGATGCGCATTGCTGTGGACTGTTAACTATCATCCGTCCCGAGCTGAAAGTTATTGCATTTACTGTTACCAGACTGTGCAGGAGTGCAACATTACATGTAGCTACCAGTTCTCAGATGCGCATTGCTGTGGATTGTTTTCGCGGCACCATTTTCAACTGGTGTGACGCTGTGTTGGCTAATATAAAAGGCCAACTAACTAGAGGAAAAAATGGGAAACTGAATAACTTTGGATATGGATCCATTGTCGTCTCCTTTGCTCTAGAGAGGATTCTGATGCTAGCTCCACAGAGTATCCCTGTTGATGCCGGTCGACTTAGAGAACTTAGGATGGTTCGTTGGTCCGCACTGATGGCCCGTCACGGTATTGAGGGCGCTGAGATTGTTCGATTTCCTTATTCATATTTTCGTTGGCTGGATCGCCAACTTTTTGTCATGAGGACTTTCCATATGCCGGGATAGATTTCCACAGCGACCAAGAGATGACTCTCCCAGTAGGGGAACAGTGGGATGATTCAGGAAAAAATCTTTCTTCAACAGTTTCTAATTTCTAAAAAAAATTATTTTCGATCGTCTTGTCAAATAATAACCAAATTTTTTTTGAATACATATGTGGGCCCACGGCGACCAGCCCATCTCCAACCTTATGAAAGAAGACAACCAGTTGCAGCCGCACCAGCTCCAACAGGCCAATCAGCAGAAGTCTTGACTGATTTAGAGCATCATCTAGAGCGTTTGACTCTAGATATTCCAGAGACAGACATAGATGATATTCCACTCAGATTGCAGAGATACGTGATTGGTGTTCCAGGACCTTTTAGGAGGTACCTGTGCAGGGCGGCTCAGGCAGTGGTTTCTTATCATGATCACCATCAGTGATGGGATGATCGTGTTGTAGACTCATATTTTTGACTTTTTGTGTTATCATTTGCCGATCATAAGGTGTTTCCAACCTATGATCGAAGACGATGTATATTTTTTGAAAACACTTCTATCCTATGATATATATCACTATTTACCGGCTATCTGCGTACATTTTATGAATGTTGTTTGTTTTACTGTTTTGATCACTGAAAATGTCGATTTATCATACTAGAAGCAACTGTGTCTGCTAATGTATTTAAATGTCTTGGAATATGTTGATATTCAATGTAGTCAAATTCACGTTCCAAGAGACGAACTCTTAAAAATAACCGTAACAACACTGGATTTCTAATGGCATAAACCCTGTTAAGTTGTAATACAACAAGCTCAGAATCCAACCTCACAATCAAACTCTGAATCCCAAATGATATGGACTCAGATAATAACTCAATCACTACACTATACTCGACAATGTTATTCGTTGTTTGACCAAGGCTTACCCCATGCATGGAAACTAACTCGTCAGAGGGTGAATAGATAACCCAAGCTGCGGAAGAAATGTTCTGTGTACTACGACAAGCACCATCAGCAAAACTAATGTAGGTTTGAAGAGACGTCGACATCTGCAATATCAAGAGTAAAACTCAGATAAGCAGGAATAGTGATAGAACACACTTCTAAACTAGGCACACCTTTCTAATCTAAGAAACACTAGCAGTAAAGAAATCTAACCTAAAAAATAAAAGATCTCCACACCAGGTTTAAGCATAATATCGCTTCAGATATAACCCATTTATGGGCTTATCTAAAGGGATACCATCAAAATCTATCAGCTCATAGGCCCCTTTTTCCAGCTTTCGCTTAACAATGAAAGGACCATGCCACATGGGCACGAATTTCCCAGCCCCTAGCTTATCGTTGGCTTGATCATAAACTAAGACTAGGTCTCCTTCTAAAAAATTTCGAGGGGTAACACTTCTATCATACTGAGCTTTTACTCTTTTGACATGAGCCTCGTTTGCTATTGCAGCGTTTCTCCGATTTTCATCCAATTGAGCCAAGTACAAAAAGCATTTCTCCTCTTCAGACGTAGCTGGGAATAACTCTATGGCTAATTTCAAAGATGGAATTTCGCATTCAATCGGAAACACAGCTTCCAAACCGTAAACGAGCTGAAAGGGTTTGAAACCAGTTGATGTTTTGACTGAGGTTCGATATGCCCAAAGTGCTGAAAATAACATGGAATGCCAATTCGTCTTGTGAATACCAATAATTCGTCTAATCATGGTGACTAAAACTTTATTTATGGCTTCGACCAGACCATTGGCTTGCGGATAATATGGAGTGGAACTATCGTAGCGCAGGCCAAGCTGTTCTGTCAGTTCAGTCATCATGACATTCCGAAAATAGCTTCCATGATCAGTAATAATGGCTTGAGGAACACCGAACCTAGCAATTATGTGATTAAATACGAAAGTTGCAGCAGTCTTGCCGTCAGCCGAAAATGTAGGCATCGCCTCGGCCCACTTAGTAAAATAATCTACTGCTAAGATAATATATGCATGCCCCCCAGCCGAGTGAGGGTTACATGTAATAAAATCGATACCCCATTTTGCGAAAGGACCAACAGCAATTATGGGATGAAGAGGAGCGGGTGGCGCGCACATCTTACGATCGAACAGTTGACAATTGTGGCATTTTAGGACTGCATAAATACAATCTTTGAATAACGACGGCCAGAAATAACCAGCGCACAATATATTTTGGGCTGTGGCATACCCAGACATATGACCGCCACATGCTCTAGAATGGTAGTCATTTAGAACCTTTTCAGCTTCTTCATGAATAAGACATCGTCGGAAAATAGAATCCGCTCCATGACGATAAAGTGTATCACCAATAATATTATACTGTTGGGATTGGAAACATATTTTCCGTCGTTGAGATCGCGAGATTTCAGGCCGAAAATATTGGGTTTGGAGATAAATGATAATATCTCCATACCATGGATCAAGAGTATTGATAAGAAACAGAGATTCATCCGCAATGGGTTGCTCTGCCACAATTTCAGTATCAGTAGAGGGGAAATCACACATTAGTTCCGCAAAAACCAAGGATTTCTTCGCCTTGGATTTTTCAAATTCCAAGTCGAATTCCTGCAGGATGACTATCCATTTGGAATATTTTCCCCCTAGCAACTGTTTGGTCAAAATGTACATCATAGGGTTGCAATCAGAAATTACCGTAGTTTTGCGTAACAATATGTAATGTCTAAATCGTTGGACAACTTGAACAGCTGCCAAAGCCAATTTCTCCACATGCGTATACTTAATCTCAGTCGGATGCAGATTTTGACTAAGATAGTAAATCACATTTTCAGCGTTAGATTCGTCTTCCTGAACTAAAACCATCCCAATAGTGGAATGAGAAGCAGCGAGGTACAAAATATAATCCTGGTTGTAGTTGGGAGGATGCAATAATGGTGCATGGGTTAATGCGTGTTTAAGTGCATCAAAAGACCGATCAACGATCTCATCCCAAAAGAATGGAATGTTCTATTTCAGCAACTGGGTAAAACCTTTCGTAAGCTCGACATAGTTAGGAATAAATCGATGCAAAAAGTTTGCTTTCCCCTGCAAACTTTGGAGTTGGCGTAAAGTCGAAGGAGGAGGTAATTTGACAATAGCTTCGACCTTCGACGGATCGACGTGAATACCTGCTTTCGAGACAAAAAATCCTAGTAAATGACCCGACTCAACACAAAAAACACATTTGTGTGGATTTAGCCGAATTCGATAATGCTGACATCTCATAAAGATAGCACGTAAATGTGTGAGATGGTCAGCCCTGCGTGATGAATGAGCAGGTAAATCATCGAGATACGGTTGCACAATGTGCTTAATGTCATGAAACGCATAAGACATTGCCCTTTGAAAAGTTGCTCCAGCGTTCTTCAATCCAAAGGGTAGTTTGCAGTAAGAAAATGTCCCCCAGGGACAAATAAAAGTTGTTTTTGGCTGATTAGCAGGGAGTATGTTTATTTGATTATACCCTGAAAAGCCGTCCATAAAGGAAAACATTTCACTGCCGGCACAATCATCGATTATTTGATCGATATAGGGAGTTGGATAATTGTCTTTAGGACAAGCTCGATTAATATCCCTATAATCAATACATACTCGTATCGTTCCTTGTTTTTTAGTCACAGGAACAATATTAGATACCCAATCCATTAGGGGAATCGGATAAATAAAACCTGCACAAAGTAATTTTTCAACCTCTGCTTTGATAGCAGCAGCTTTTCTAGGATGCATTTGACGTAGACGTTGACTGACAGGTTTGGCATCCAGGTAACTCTTGATTTCATGTACGACAATTGATGAATCAATTCCTGGCATTTCTTCATAGGACCAGGCAAACACATCACGGAATTCTTGAAATAGGGCTTTATAAGTTTGAATTTCTTCTTCAGTATAGGAAGCACCTATATGAATGTTTTCAATTATTCCAGGTTTTACTGAAATGTCAATTGGAATCGTTCGAGAAATATTTTCCAAATTTAACTCAGAATCAGGATTTTTCAATGGATTCTGCGGTTCCTTGACATATTCAGCAGTAAATATTGAAGCGAAATCATCTTCAAAATGATCTAGTTCAGGTAAAAACGAAGATCGGTGATGTAGATCTTCCCATGGTAAATCGTCAACAGACAATAATTCACGAATCTGCTCATCAAAATGAACAGGTTCAGGAAATGTCATTGTGGCTGAGCTAGATATAGAAAGTGATTCCTCATGGATCCCATTCACTGGATCAATTTCGGTTGAAGAGGGGTCGGAAAATGACTGTACAGCCTGATATGCAAGTTCAAATGGACTCAAAGGCATCATGCCATCAATTGAATCTAACTTGGATTCGGAAGGTACGATCCAAGGATCATCAAACATAATAGAGTCTGACGAAATCATATGAATAGTTGCAACAGAAGGCGATACGTTAGGAGGAGGAATGGCAAAAGTTCCTAGCAAACCAGAATCTTTAATCAAACCTACTCCAACATCCTTGTACGGGATAGTCGCTTTACCAACATGCTGGATTGTTTCTGTAGAGGCTGGGTCAGAAGAAAAATAAGTTAACTGATCTATTGTAATGATCCTTCCTTGATATGGAAATTTTATGAGTCGGAAGACCGAAGAGACAATAGCAGTCATAGCATAAGACCAACTACGACCCAGAAGAAGGTTGTAATCAAGAGGGGCATCAACCACTTCCACATCTAGATTTACAATTTTACCTTCAACCCCTATGGGTAAATCCTGCAAAATACCAAAAGGGTGGAAACCTCGACCATCAAAAGCCTTGAGAATCGTCGGGGATTGGTTCAGTGTAGGAGAACCAAGCGACTTCCAACACTGAATCGACATAATACACGTTGAAGCTCCCTCATCAATCACAGTCCGATAGATCGGTCTGTTTTTAACTAACACTGGTATCTGGAAAGCCATCTGATGAGGTAGACGAGGTGTACTATTTTCTAAATCGAAGATTATAAGATTAGAATCCTGAACATCGACAACTCATATAGTAGAAAAAACCAATTTATGCTGTGCTAGGTATGATTGCAGCACTTCCAAAGCTGACATTGCTGAAGGAGAAATATCTAAGTCTTCAACAATGTTGTAATTCTGAGCAGCTCTTGCATGTGGATTGAAAGTTGATTTACGAAGAACACCTTTAGTAGGTGGTTTGATTATTAAGTCTAGATTTGGTTTCTTGATCTGTAGTAGACCAGAAATAGGAGGAGGTGTAGTTGATGTATTTGCATTAGAAGATTCTGCTTCTTTACCATCAACAAGATTCTTAGTACCATAATCTTGCGATCACGTCGCAATCCTTACATGAGACATCATCAAAATAGGCTCTTCTGAAGCAGTCGAGGTAGAACCAACCATCTTACTATCTTGAGTTGGAAAGGGATCCTTCAAGACAACAGGTTGTGAACCTTTGACAAATTTCACAACCTCGGCCCGATGTGGGCATTCCTTAGTAAAATGATCTTCGTCACAAATGTAACAAGGATAACGTGGTTTATGTTTTTCGTCATTGGATTCATTTTTATCAGTTTTTTCTTTCGAAATATTTTTTTTTTTATTCTTCCCTTTCTTTTTACTACCGGATTTAGATTTAGCTGTAGATGTCTCCACAACATGAATATCGGCAGAAACTTCGGGGGAAGATTCTCCTTTCGAGGAATCAGGTAAAGTTATAATTGGAGAAGAATTATTTGAAGATTTCTTCTTACTTTTAGTATTGACCGTACCAATCATACCATCCGCGGCATGAGACCCTGAAGGAGCAGCAGCTATTTGACCTTGTTTCGGAAGGTCTGGGATTTTTTCATGTAAAGTACCTGACTGCGTGTAAACGAGGTCAAGGTACTGAGCTTGAGCAATTACTTGCTCTTCAGTAAAAACACCAGCCTTAGCTACATCTTCAGTAATCTTGGGTAATAATGATTTAACAAACCATTCTGCCAAAATTTGATCGGGAATATAAACTTTCACCAAACATATCCTATGCCACCATTCATGAATATGATCAGAAATATACGTAGACGAGGATTGTTTCAGCGAAGTTAATAATTCTGTGCCATTGTCGTATCTGACTGGCAACTGAAAATGAGTCAAGAAGGCAGTTGCTAACTGACTGAAATTATGAAACGAGCCTCGTGTTAACTCAATGTACCATTTGGCTACAAGACCAATAAGAGTTCTTTGGAAAATACGTAAGCGAATCGAATCATCAATGATTGAATTAGACGCACACCAAAGGTGATAAGTCATGACGTGATTTGATGGATCCTCTCCTGACTTACCTTCGAACTTCGGTATATCACTAGGAAACTTATGCGGCATTGGCAGCTAGTGCTAATAATATAAAATTGGATCATTTGTAAGGCGCGTCAAATCAGGTAAATCTAAATTTGCGATAAATGGTAACTGACGGTTAGGGTCATGAAAACCTTGAGTAGCCAAAGCAGTTCCAGGAGGCAGATACCCAAGATAACTGGGAATCAGATTAGCATTAGGAATTGTATAACCTCCTGGAAAACCAGGATTAACCGGACCGAACTGGGGTTGTTGAGGCTGTTGATAAGTATAGCCAAGGTACGGTTGATACTGATAGTTTGGATTTTGTATATAGGGACCGAATTGCGGCTACCCCTGATACGGTTGATACGTGAATTGTGGTTGACTTGTGACAACTGTACATGTACCGGCTTGTCCCGTAGGCATCTGCACCGAAGTTTGAATCGAAGATCCTGACTGGGGTACAGAGACTTGAGGGATTTGCACGGATGTAGGGATAGACGAACTTGGGGTTACATATACTCCAGAAGTAGGTGTTACAGGTTGAGCAGGCGTAGCAGTAGTTGCAACAGTTTGAGGCAGAGTCTTAGGTGAACTAGGACCAGCTTGCTGAACAGGTCCAGGTGCAGGAATTTGAATAGTAGGCTGGACAAGTTGCTGAGTTGGACCAGAAATTAAAGGCTATCCAAGTTGATAAGGCAACTGCACATTAGGCTGCATAGGTTGTTGATATTGGCACGGATCCCACACCATATTCATTCTGGGGTATGGTCCCGCAGAAGGTTGAACGTAAGGACCATAACCTGGTTGAACATAGGGTTGATAGGTAAGTGGTACATTTCCGGCTCCCTGAATAGATGGCTGACCAGAAGGCTGTTGGAAACCTTGAATCGGGTACTGAACTTGAGGTTGATAACACTAAGGCGCGTACTGAAGCTGGGGTTGATAAGGACCTCGAGGAGCATATTGAGTTTGGGGTTGACCTTGGGGCATATATTGTCCTGAAGGTTGATACCCTTGAGGTGTGTACTGCCCTTGGGGTTGTCCCCCAAAATAATATGACTCGACAGTTTGTCCTAGGAAAAAGTTACCTTGAGGTTTCCCCCCAAGCGGTAACTGACTTCCTGAAGGTTGCCCCCCAGGCGGTAACTGAATACCTGAAGGTTGCCCCCCAGGCGGTAATTGACTACCTGAAGGTTGCCCTCCAGGTGGTAATTGACTACCTTGGGGTTGCCCCCCAGGCGGTAACATATTTCCCTGTATTGGCCCTCCAAGCGGTAACTGACTGCCTTGAGGTTGAGGATTCGGAATATTACCAGACATCATATAAATTTGCGCTGTGTTCGACGTTTCAGTTTTAACACCACTATTACCAGATGACAACATTTGTTCGATGGGTTGAGGATCTGCTCCCAAGAAAGTACCAGACAGAGCCTGATATCCCGAAGGAACAGAAGGACCACCGTGTAAAAATGATTCCGGTGTCTGGGAAAACATGGATGACTCTCCAACCATAATGGATGGTGGATAGTAACCTCTGGGTGTAGGATGAAATGGAACTCGAGGTGGAGAAAAAGAAAGACCCAGATTCTATAAAAAGTTTGTTAAATATAGATACCAAGCACTAGTTCGAATAGGGCTATAGAAAATAGATTCATGCTCCCTAATATTTAAGGATTGAGGGGATTCGGGAAGAGATATATCTTCGTCTGGATTAGTAAGTTCTTCAATGGAAATAAGACCAGCTGGAAGATCGTCAGTGACAATATTTCTTACCCTAGGTGAACCAAGATCGCTAGAAGTTGGTGAAATAAATCCTGAGGATGTTTCCAAAACAGAAGGTTCAGTTTCAGGTTCAGAGATTTCAGGTTCGTCAGCCAGTTCACTGGAAGCAGGAATACTACCAGTAACTTCAGAAACTGAAATCGGTTCTTGAATGTATTCTGTTGTAGGTATTTGATGATCAGGATGGACAACTATGGATGAACTTCCAATTTCTGTTGATCTAATCCTACCACTACTGGATGATACCAGAGCACGAAGCCCTCCAAGCTGACTTGGTGAATATTCAGGGGTTTTCCCTTGTAGTCTCTGGGATTGTCTCGGCAATTTCGCCACGATTAAATATTAACTAATCACACGCAAACAAAGAAAATTTCAATGAAAACACCTAAGGTCTCTAAAGAAAAAAATAGTTGAATCACACGCTTAAAAAATCTATGAGTTCAAACCATACAGAAACAGTAACTTTCCGTACTAAAAACACTAGTTGGTGATGAAATCCAACTTAGTAGAAATTTAACACAGAAAGGGCGGTTGGAACAGTTACCCCGACAACCTGCTTAATGAAACAGACTGGCACAAGTTTCCTCACAAAACCATCTCATGTGAAGAGAACCCCCTAGAGAGTCCAAGTGAGTCTAGTCGACGTCTGCTCCAGGTACAGTGAGATCTTTCCTTCACCGTCACCTTAGGAAATAATCTTAAGATAATGGACACTAAGGTTACCAACAGTAACAAATATAACTGGGGGAACAGTCTACGATCCGATTTCACGCGCAAGGGCAGAGTAGCAAGCTCAATCCCCTTGAAGGCTCCTCGACATGGTTAATCTGAGGTTTACCGACAAGTGACCCCAGGCTCCTCGACAATGGTTAATCCGAGGTTTACCATTTATAATACGCACAAAATATTCTATCTTCCCCAATGAAACATAATTGATTGTCTCAAAGGTTCGGACATGATCTCGTGATTGACTTCTTTAAGAGAAGCTTCCCAGATTATACAAATTACAAATTGGATTTATCTCCTACCGCAAGATTTCTCTACTTGTTTGTTTTTACTACCTTGGAGAGTTAACTACTCCCTACTCCAAGATACTAGCCTAAGCTATGTTGGTGATAAGAGCCCTAGAAAATAAAAGATTGCTAGATGATTTTTAATTAAGCTTTACTTTTAAGAGTTGTTTCTTAAGTCAATGGGTGCGGAAATGAAACTTTGATGGTGTGAAGACTCGATTTCCAAAAGACACTAAAAATGCACCTAAAAATGATAATCAGATTGTTTTATTTCAATGAAATTCTAATTAAGGAAAAGTTAGAGAATGCAACACTTTTAATAAACAATTCCTTCTTTAAACATAAAGAATACTTGAAAGAAAATATTTTTGTCTTTTCCAACAAATCATCAAAGCTCACAATAAAAATCCTTTCACTTTCCAAAAACTCGAAGCTACAAAACAATTTTCCTTCAAAAGAAAGCTAGAAATTTTAAAATCACTCAAAACTGCAAACTAATTTCGAGATCTACAAAGTTTAATAGCATTCAAAACTACAAATTTTAATAATCTAAATGAATAAAAGCTTTAAGATTTTTTTGAAGAATGTTTTACTTAGTTGTTCAGCAAACTAAGGATCTATTCGTCCAGAATAACAAACAGATCGAAAACACTCAATTATGTTTTTATTAAAAATGAAATTCAAAAACCAAAAAGTTTCTTTTCGAAGATTTGCAAAGAAACAGGTAACTCTATTTCTCAATAAAGGATGATTTCACAATCAGGTCAGATCTAGCAAAAAGACCAAAAAGACCAAGGTAATCTGAGGTACTTCTAAGTGTCAAATGCTTCAAATCGCTACAAAGACCAAGTGAGATGCAATCCAAAACACAAAACTCCTAGAAAATCATCAAAACACTAATACTGCTGAGATTTATTAACAGAAAGCTTTTGACAGAAACAATCATCAATCTGGGCAGAAAACAAAAACTGAAAATCAAAATCAAGATAAACTAAAGAAAGAAATCTGAAGTTTTTCAAAACTTTAACAGGGTCCGCAGGCTCCAGGATATCACAGGTGCGGTCCCACACTATTTACACAGGAAAAGTGCAAAAATGCCCGCACTATGAAAACAAGGCAAAGTGCGGTCCCAGGAAAAACTAGAGAAAAACTTAAAGGATTTCAAAATTTTCAAAAACAGAGAAAACCTAAGCTACCCAGGCAAATGTTTATCAATCAAAAACCAGGAAAACGTTTCCTCAAGTCAAAATAAAAGAGAATAAAAAACAACAAGTTCTTTCCCTAGTGGAGTCGCCAATTTGTTGTAGGATTTATCTGTCTTGCGGACAAGACCGATCTCCCTAGTACTAAAATTATCTAGCAACAAACAGCCAAACATACTAATCTTTCTCTAAGCATGTAACGTTTACAAAAAGCTCTATAGAGGTGTAAAAGACTTACCGTTTGTCCAGTGCTTGTTTGAAGTCGTTGTTGTCCCTCGCGCGCTTGAAGGAGTTTTCCTCGTAAACCTGCAGTCACAAACAAGCAAAGTATTACATAGCACCTGTATAGAAATCATCATAAATCATGCTTATCATAGTGATCAAGGAATCTATGAAATAAACCACTGATTGAAAGCTTATTGAGAAAAATGAGTATATTTGTATTAATTTCAAAAGAAGAAAATCCTTACAATCTGAGCCTTGATGTTGCACAGGACTTTCCAGGGTCCGAAGCATGAGTCTCCTTTACTTTGATAAGCTCTGCACTCCTCCAACTAAGACAAATAGAGGTATGTAATCTCTCCTCACAAAATTCTTAGTTAACTGAGTCTAAATCTCAACAGCACTTAACTTCAAATATTCTAAAAGCTTGAACTCCCCTTGAGGCTACCCAATGCCCCTTTTTATAGTGGAAAAGAGGAGGTTTTCTGTTCCAAGTATGAAGGGATAGAATCCTCTTTCAAAGGGATAAGCTCCTCACATCAAGGGGTTAGCTCCATAAGGTAAGGGATTCATGCACCTCACAAGAGCGGTTTTGCCACCGCAAGATCCATTCTAGAAGCTTCCAGAATTTACTTTAATTGAGCTTTTTGGGATTTACTTGCGCCTTTTTAATCTTACAGGCGTCCGCACCTATAACAAAGATAAAGTGCGTTCAGGAACGCAGGAAAGCTGAACATTGGGTGCGGGACCGCAGGCAAGATAGCCAGCAAGTGCGACACCAAAGTTTAGGAGACTTTTAGGAATTTTTTCTGATTTTCAAGGCTTGACATGAGGAACTGATATGTTATACTTGCAAAAGGGAGAAGTATGAGTAATAATGAGCTCATACACACAGCAGAATGTCAGGATGACAATTTTCAGTGTAACAGACTTGCCCCACAGGACCATATGTCGGCCCTGGTTGATACCCTGGTTGACCTATGAGTCCCTGAGGTTTCCCAGATGGGACTCCAGGAAGAGGCTACATAGGTTGACCTGAAGGGTTGTAATACTGTCCTTGTGGACCGTATAATGGCCCTTGCTGGCCCGAAGGGTAGCCCTGTAAGGGTTGTCCTTGCGGGTCGTGAGGATAGCCAGGCTGGCCGGAAGGTTGGCCTTGAAAAGGTTGTCCTTGCGGGTTATAAGACTGCCCAGCCTGGTTAGACGAAAAACCTTGAGCATGAAGATGAGCCTCTGAAGCGGGTAAACGTAAAGGATTCCCGTACTCATCGTACTGATATGGAAAAATGTACACGGGCGTACTGTCCTGTGCATAATGCGAAAAATACGGGCGGTTGGGATCTTGAGAGGATTGTCCGACCTTGGGGTTTGATTGTTGTAAGGAAAATCGATACTCCTAAGGAGAGATGTTCTCTGGCATAGAAGATGCTATATAGACGTCTTCAGGAAGCAATGTGGTCCTTACGGACTGAGTGGTAACAGCAGGTGTAGATGCAGCCACACAAACAATGGGCCTAACAGGTATAGAAGTGACCTGAGGGGATGACGTGATGGGTGTCCTAGGAGACATCCTCAATGAAGGAATAATCGGCCTCGTAGAAGGATTTGATATCCCCATAGAGGTGACGGAAGTCATAATCTGACTCAAAGATCTATACCCTGCTGGTAGTGAAGGATCGGGGGAAGACATGACAGATAATTCGGGGTTGTCTTCTGGGAACAACTGGTAATATTCACCAGATGTGGGGATTTCCACACTAGGATAATGGCTGGATGCACCCATATCTGAACCTACCACTAGATCTCGTAATAGACGGCGAGGACTAGGAGGAATAACAGCAGCTAGAAAAGGCGAACCCGATGTAAAAGGAGGGAAATGTTCCCCTACTCCAAATCTAGACCAAGGGTCGGATAAGGGCCAATTGAACTCAACTGGTCCTCCAAAGGGAAGCTCAGACATAACTGGTCCCCCATCGGGAAACTCGTAAACGATGGGCTGCTGATGTTTAGCAGAGGATTGCGAGACCTCTGATGAATAGTCCGTATATGGACTACCAGTAGAAAAAACTGAGGGTTCCGCCACTGTGACAATAATGACCAAAGGAAAAGATCAAACACAATACACAGGCTAAAAAAGAATCAAGGCACACAATCAAATGGCCAACAAGCAAGATCTAACAGGGCGTGTGATCACGGGTGATTTATTTACGACATTGAAACTTAGAAACTTCACTGTTTCATGTTTTAAGAGTCGAGAAACGGATGAAAGATGACTCTATCTCTTTCAGTTTTGAAGCAAGCGTGAAAGGACAAGCGCTTGGTGATCTTTTCAAATTAAAGGAGTCAAATAAGATCAAAATGATTGCTTAGGAATTCTAGGCAAAGGGTGTACCAAATAATCGTGAACTACAATATACACCTTGGTTTCAAAATGAAAGAGAAATCAACCAAGGACTTAACGTATGTGCAGGAAATCTCCCCGAATGTTGTGTTTGGTGTATCACGGGTATAGGGCGGCAGACTCGGCTTCCTATGGATAAAGGATAAAAACCTAGTGGGGTCTCCCTTTATATACGCGACGGTACGGGGAGCACAAGTCCGTACTAGTGATGTCTAAATCCAAGAGGCAAACGACAGCTACTAGGTTTAAAGACGTCGGAACACGTCTCTAGCCTAGACCTCTAAATATTTCGTTAATGTTTCAATGCTACCTTAGTGTAAATTGAATGAATTTTAATGTTTATCTTCAATTATGTTTCAGTTTTCAGGTCCTAGCGAGTGTTATGTTCTCAAAATCTCCTAAATGCACACTACATGCCACAGTATATCATTTCATTCGATGAAAGCTAATTACGAGAGAGTTAAAATCTTTTCACACAATGACAAAATTATCAGACAACAACCAATAACGTTTCTAATGCAGCTAATGGAAACTAAAAGCTTTTCTTTCAAAGTTACAAATCACTAATGACAGAGAAAAGATTTAATTCACACTAACTGATCAAAAGCAAAATAATTTTTTTTTTTTTATTTCCAATGTTTAAGAGCAAAGTGCACTAAACGAAATGAAAACTAATGAACAAGAAATTTGAGAAGAAAAAGCAAAAGAGTAAAAACAATCAAATTTCACTCAATTCAAGCACACAATCAGACCTCAAATTGACAAAAAGAATCTCTCCAAACCAAAAGAATCCCAAAGACTCAAATGAACCATGTAATCTAGGCCCAAAACGAGACAAAGCGGAATTCGAATGAAGAAGAAGCCAATCACTCAAATAACGCAATAAAACGATAGACAACCACCAAACGAATGCAGAGAAGCAATCACAAAGTTGACTGAACAGATAGAAACCATAAACTCCTAAGGGAGGCTCGACACACAATAGCACCTAGATGCCCTAGGGTTAGAATGTAAAATCGATAGAAACGGGAAAACAACCAAAGGATGAAGGTCACATTCAGTCAAACAAGGCTCCAGAACACTCAGGCAGTCGAAGAAATGAAACCAAAATCACAGATCAAGCTCAGAAAGCTCAGAACAGAGCAAACCCTAGCACCTTCAGGATTGGCGCGACTGTCAGGCTAATAAGCGCGCCAGTCAAATTTACTATGTAGAAATAAAATAAAGCAATCCAAGAAGCAGACCAGTGATGTTGAATCTCAAACCAAAAACCAAACTCACGAAAAGAGCCAGCCAAAAGAGCTGATCAAGCAAGCAAATTCAAGAAACGACCGAAAGCTAAGACAATACTCCAAGTGTTTATTTCATAAACTAGACCAGAGATTGACTGAAGCAGCGTTCATCTACTTTCACTAATGCAGAGCAAGAGCATTTCGAAGGCTATCTGGCTAACTTCAGGCTCCGTCTGTATTTTATAAAGCAAACAACAAGCTAACTCCCCAGCAGAGTCGCCTATTTGTTGTAGAGGTAAATCCCCTCTGTGGACAGAGGCGATCCCTACTAGCCCAGATCGGGTCTAGCAACAATCGTATCATGCTAAGGTGAAAGTTCCTAATTGCAATAAACCAACTTGCGATGAAGGCCTACCTCAAGTCCAACGCTGTTGTTTGTAGGGAAGATGGCGCTCCCATCTCTTTTCTTCCAGCATATCACAATCCTCTCGCTCGCTGCGATAGAACACCTGCACACACAAGAAACACGACAAACACAAGCGTAAAACCCGATATATGCAATTATGTATCAGTTAGAGAAGACACAACCCATGATCATAATGAACAATACGAGTGGAACCATAACCAAAGTCACTTATCATTAATTCATACAAAGGAAAATACAACTAGGCTCTGACGCTGAATCTTCCTTCGGCGGGTCGTCAGCGAAATACGTCTCGGTAAAGCTTGTCGGGAATGGGGACAAGCCTCTCTCTTCGATCGTCAATATCCTTGCTACTGATTTGGCACTATGAGGACTATTACAGCATTATTTAGGCTATGAAGGCTCTTGGAGACTAGCTTGCAAAGGGAAATGGCAAGCTTATATAGATGGTGGAAGGGGAGTTGGGATCCCTAGAATCATGGGATTGGCCCTATCCTCAAGGAAGCTTCCATGAGAGGTGGAAAACTACTTCCTCTACATGGAGAACCGGAGCCAAACGTCCCAACTCGATTCAAAGTCCAGTTCAGGAGTTTGTTGGAGTCAATCTTCCGCCATTTATTTTTTTTAAACACTCCTTATTAAGCCTGGCGTGGGTACAACACTGAGACAATGCGCCAGTTGGCACGCCCTCTTTGGAGAATTTCCCCCATTAGCGCGGGTATGACACTGAGCAGTCGCACCAAGGATAAAAAGGCTATTTTTAGGGTTTTCCACAAGGAGTTGTCTTCAGAGGAATGAAAGTCCATGTTCAGGGGAATGCCATGAAAGTGTTTTCAGATCATGTCACTTCTCACAGGTCACGGAATAAGCCCTCCAATGTGCGTGATGGGGAATTGTAGGGATGGTGACAAATTGCTGTGTAACACTTATACAAACAAGAACATGTTATCCTCCTCGAGATTGACAAAAATAAAGAGGTACTTGCCAGTAATGGTGGGGGGAAATTAGGAAAGAACGTTCATTTTTGTATTATTAAAGGCAGTATGTCTCTCTTGAACATGACACTCTGTCACATTTGTGTTCGGGTTGGGAAATCCATTTGTCTCACAGTTAATCAAACCTCATTATAATTCTTTAGGTAGTTTGGGGTATTATCATTGAGTCAAATGTTGCCAAGTCAAGTGTCATGTCACCAATACGTTCAACAGAAGTCCAACCTCAGTAAAAATCACTTTGTTATTCATAACCTTCAATTTCGTCAGTCATCCCTTAGTCAGTCTTGAATCACTTCAAATAATTTTCTTCAAAACTTGACATGAAGTTTCGTGTCGTAGGCCCTCCTATGACGGATCGCTTAATATCAACTTCAGCTCATTATCTAGGAAGTTGATTTAGAAACCCTTTTCAGTACCTTGAGGCCTGCATGCCTTAATGGTAGTTTTCTCGCTTTCGACGATAAGTTCTCATCATTGGCCTTCGATCAAATGATTCTATGAGTGTTAGAATTCAACACATTTAATCACACTTCATATATTGTACTAGATTAACTTGAGATCCATTGTCATTATTGGTGGTTTCTCTCGCACTTGTTAAATATTTTCATCATTGACCGATAATCAAGTGGTTTCTACCATCTTCGACTTCGATACATTCACTCGCATGGTTAGATTTGTACTATGGATCGAGAGATGGATATCAAGACCTTGGATCTAGTTTCATCCATCCAAGCTACGTGGAGTTATTAAATATTCATGATGGTAAATATAGATCCATTGATGGTTGTGTCCATACTATGTCTACAATGACATGGATCTTTGTGTATTTCCCTACTTGTTCATCGAGTTATGTTTACTTTGAGTATGGAAATGCCTACCTTAGTGATGTTTATATGAAAGCATGATATGGTAATCCTTGATTGTTTGTTTCAGGTCCTCAACCAATTGGTCTCTAATCCGAACTTTTGACATGATAAATCCCTTCAGTCATCAAACATATTTTATGGCTTTGCACTTTAGGGGGAAATCTATTACACTAAAATTTGTCACCATGACTATCGATTCGGATATCTTGCCATCTCATGGAGTGTCTCAAGTGAATCCCCTATGAAGCTTGAAGTAAAAAAATACCAGGGACAAAAGGAATTTTGGTTTTCACTTCTTTAAAACCTTTTTCTAGCATCTACGCATTTTTCCTGAACAAAACCCGCGCATGCACAGTTTCTTCCATTGTAAATTATGCATATATGTGCAGTTTTTTTCAATATAAACTGCGCAGGTCTGTTCATGCATGTAAAAATAAAAAATTAAGTTCTAGAATCTTTGGTTGAGGAATCTTATCCAAATTAGAAACCTCGAACCACTACATACTTGCACCTCATCCCTTGGTATATGGAACTAATCTCATTTTCTTAAGGATCATATTCCTTGAGAAGTGGAACTAGAAACCTCCTCATCCTTCCTATAAATTTAGGGATCGCTCTTGTCCGCAAGAGGGATTTGTTATACCAACATATAGCAAAATAAAATAATGAAAGAAAGAAGAAAAAAAAAAAATTATGTGAAATCAACGAGTTAGGGACATCCACGTACCACCCGACCATAGATTTGGTTCAACCAAATTCTCCCTTTCATCCAATCACCCCCGTGCCATATTCCAAGAATGAATGTGGGATCTCATAGGATAAACCAAGACATAACCAAACAAGGAATACAGAGATTAAACCACCTCCACCTTCAAACTATTGTGATCTCACCTAAATTGGTCTTGAGATCACAAAACCCAAAAAAGATTGGATGCCTCAAAATTTCTTGACCATACCTAGAGGAATTTTCCTATTAAGGGTTTCCCGGGAAAACCATCTCCACCCCCAACCCTCGGGATTTTCTTGAGACCACCTCAACCGGATCCAAAACCTTCAGAAAATCCAAAGCTCAACCAAGAATGAATCCCATCACACCATGGTTATCCAGGAAATGACAAGGCAAGGCTGAAACCACTGCCAATCCAGAAAAAACCCATGCTAATGAAAACAAATGAACCAAATAATCAAATGCATATACCATGCATTCACATCCCATTGATGAAATTACACATGCAACATGTTACTTGCAAGATCTTCATGTTGAAGTTGTTAATCCAACTTTCTCCTTGCACTACCTTGATTTCCTTTGCTTATCCTTTACCTTCCTTTGATTTCCTTTGCTTTCCTTTTCTTGCTTGCTTTCTCTCTCCTCTTGGAGCTCTCTCTCTCTCTCTCTCTCTCTCTCTCTCTCTCTCTCTCTCTGAAATCGATCCAAGCCAAAACTAAACAAAATTATTTCTCTAATGCCTTTTTATCATTTATGTCTAGTCTTATCCTTTCTTTTATTCCTTTTTTTTTAATTTTCCTTCGTTTTCTCTCTAATTTCCCTTGCATGCATATTTGTATCTCTTCACCTTCATTTTATCCTATTTCCATTTATTTCTCATAATTATATGTCAATTATTGACTCTTTTCCTTTTCAAACGCATTTTCCAAATTCCATAGTCATTAATAAACTGCAAGTGATTCCCACTATAACGTTTTTCCTCCATTAAGCTTCGAATACATGTCCCATGACCTTACTCTTATTTTATTTACATGGAAAATCAACTTGGGGTTGTTACAACCAACTTTGGATAAAGATTTTCATATTAAAAAAATTTCAATTTTGGGGGACTCTCTCTTAACAATTGAACATCTGTACAAGGACACTTAGGCCCAAGGAGGGGCAAGAAAATATTTGTAAAAAGGGAATATTCAAAGAATATTAGGCTGATGAGGCTAGAATTCCTCGATTGGAAGATGACCTTGTTCAAAACTAAGAGGAGGAGGGAGAATCAAAGGAAGAAGAAATTCACCAAAATATCCTAGAAACCCTTAAGATATATCTTCATCTACAAATGAGAAATATGATGGTGAGATCGAAAGAGGCGCTAAACATTCGTGAGCCACTAAGAAAATAGGTAGGACATTTAATGTTGATCCAAATTTAGAAAGGAACAAAATGAAATATAGATTTAAAAATAGAAACACAGAGTTAAAATGAAACTGAACTTCAATTAATAAATAGTAAATGTTGAAAATTGTTTACATGCAAAATGAAATCAAACTAGCTTGGGTGATGGTAGCTTATCTCTGAGAAGAGATGTGATGGCTACATGTCTTCTAAACCATGTTACAATGAGGCTCAAAGGCATTTATATCATGAAGAAATAATGATAAAACCTAAACATCTAAAAACCTAACCTTAGGAGATGAAGCGCCAAAATTTATGGGCCCCGACGAGGTTAGTTGGAACATCAACTTCCTAGGGTCGTAAATATGGTATATGATCCATGTTTGGTGCGTTTGATAATCCATTAGAAAGGTTTATCTGAGGAAAACAACTTTCGACTGCAAACTTGATCTTTCTTGTTTCCCCAAAAAACGTCGTTGAGGGCCTCAAAATGGCTCCGGATGCTTAGGACCCAAAACTATAAAAAATTAGAAAATTGTTGAAATAGGAAACTATGATGAAAAATAGGAAACTGATAGAAAATAGTGTTGGGGGGTCCAAGTGGAATAGGCGGGTGGCCACCAATATCCACCTGGATAAAATATAGATCTATGAAATGAACAAGCTAGTAAGGATAAAGAAATGGGGACTCAGTTGACCATTTAAATAGCTTTGAACAAAGGTATGGGATAATCAAGGAAGTTAAGTGGAGCAATACCCGCATAAGGGGGTAATATAAAATCCTCAAGTAATTGATTAAATTAGTCTCCTAGAATTGCTAGGGGCTTCGAAATGAAAAAAATATAATAAAAGTTAGAAGCTAAGATGAGGCTTAATAAAAATAATACAAAATGAATCATAATTATTGGGGAAATTTTTTCCTCCTATGACAAAATTAAGAAGGTTTCCTATGATAATATTGGGAATTTATCCTGCAAAATAAGATTTGGTGCAAGAAATGGAGGTTTAATTAATGGTTGAACACGTCCGCAAGCCTATCACATCAAAATATAACTCTTATCTAATGCGGTTGATAACAAAAGAGGAAGTTTGGAAATTTTTATGCTCCTTTGAACAAGATAATTCCTCGGGCCTAAATGGTTTCTCTACTCATTTCTACCAAAAATGCTACCATATCATCAAATTTGATTTATGTAGGATGATTGATTTTGAACATAAGTATGCTACAATGGGAGGTGGAATCGATTCAAACTTATTAGTTCTTACTCCTAAAGAGGTAAATCCTCATTCATTTTCAAAATTTATGCCTATTTCATTATGTATTGTTTCTTATAAAAAAAAATTCCAAAATTATTGCTTCTTGTCTAATGCCTCTACTCCCAAAACTAATCTATGGGAATTTGTAAGCAAAAGATAAATCATAGACAATATCATTTTGGTCTAGGAATCCATCCACTCAAGCAAAAGTAGAGTGGAAAAGGGATTGGTCATCAAGCTTGATATGGGTAACTCCTTTGACAAGGTTAGGCATTCATTCTTGTTTCCTATTTTGAAAAGATTTAGATCTGAGAACAATTTTATTAGGTGGATAGCATCATGTATCACTGAGCCTTGGATTTATCCTCTCGTAAATGGTATATATATGGGTTTCTTCAAAGTCTCCAAAGGTATAAGAGAAGGATTCCATCTTTCCCCTAACTTGTACATCCTTATGGAAGATTCCTTGATCAAGAAATTGAATTTTGAAGGAAGATTAAAATCCCTACCCAGTATATCCCCGATCAGGGTGCGAGTCGGTTGTAATACAACATACAGGCCAATGATTGTGCGAATCCTGAAGCGCCTCCTTGCCACCCTCCACATGCATGAATCACATGGGGTGTTGGCTCATTGAATGCATGAAGTAAATGCCATCAACGAAGGTGGCAGGAGTATTAGGGAGTTTATCATTTACTTAGTTTTTTACGGTGGTGTGGGCAAGTTTATTTTTGTTACTCTTCAACTCCTCTGGGTCTGGTTCGCGTGTTTCGATGGTCTGGAACAGGATAATCCGGTGTGTCCTCGTTGGGCGAAGGTTCAGTCGTGGCACCCTCCTTCTCTGGTTCACAGGTATGTTATTAGCTCTTCACTCTAGGTCCCTATGGTCCAATATTTTGTTTGTTGGTCTTCGGGTTGGAAGATCATGTTCTTGAGTCTCCTAGAAAGTTGGTTTCTTTCAAGTTTTGTATGAAGGCTAATGAACTAGTCATGGTGTATCATGTTTATGGTCTTCCTGTGTCAATTATCTATGGTATTTCTCTATCTTGTATGTTAATATGTTTCTCATGGTTATATCGATGCTCCTGGGTACTTGTTTTCTCCTTTCCCCATCTTAGGGGATTCTCTTCTTGTTCAATTTCCAATGGGGTCGAGCCAAAACCTCCAAGGTTTTGGTATATGGAGGGATCACTTCATTCTCTCATCCTCTAGTTCTTCAAAATAACATAGCAGTATGTTGGGGTCTCTGAGTCTCTGTCTCTCTGGTTATTTAGCTTTATGAGGAGTATACAGTGGGGAATGGTTCCATTGTTGGCCTCTCACCTGTGTCCTATGGAAGGTTCCTAGCTCTGTGGTGGCCCCTAGAAGATCTATCTTTTTAGGACTCCATCTACACCCAGGTGGTTTACAAGATCTCATTTTGTTAGTAAATTTAATCGCATGTATAGTGTCCTTATGGCTCGCTCCGCCTCTAGTAAGGGCAAGGCATCCCAGAGTTCGTGCGATTGGGGTAGTAGAGCTAAGGGGTCACTAGGTGATGCCCAACCCAACCCCTCAGGGGGCAAAGATCAAGGTCATAATAAGTTTCCAGTATAATTAATGAAGCAACAACTGCTTACCATGAAGGAAAATTGGCCTTGGTTCGTCATTTGATCAAGGAATGGGAGGAATAGTTAAATCAGAAATTTGGGATCATGGATATTGACATGGAAGATTGGCAGAATCTGGTGCTTGATCCTGGTCATACCCATGGCAGGACCACTCAGTTTAAGCAGACCCTTCACCTGTATTGGTTGATGAATATCCTTCTGGCTAAAGCATTGGAGCAGATCCCGACTGGGGTGGTCATGGCCACCAATGGATTTCCTGATTATAGTAAAGAATTTCAGAAAATTCAGTTTCAGTTACAGAAGCATAATAGGTGCCTAAGCCGAATTGAAAACATATCCCTTGCATTTCTCAGACTGAGATTCCTAGATCTAGCATGAAGGACCTACTCCTGTCGATTCTAAGGAAGAGGAGTAGCCTGATGTTGGTCCCTTTGTTTATCTTCTTTTTGCATGCAAAAGTTTCATAATGTTCAGTATGTTTATGATTGTAGTAATATATTTAGCTATTTAGATTCTAGGCAGTTCAAAGACAGTTAGACTTATCTGGCATGGATTATTAGACTTATTATTTTTTGTTACTGGATGGCTTATCATGCTGTTAGGTGGCCAAAATATCTGGTTTCCCTCTGGGCAGGTTGATGCCACCTAACTTCAAGGATATGGATGTAACCGACCCAATTTTGATATGAATGAAAAAGAAAGATCCTACCAAACTTACAAAAAAAAAACCCTTCCCAGTATCAAGTATATGAAAGGGGTCAAGAATATCAATCATTCACAATTTGTGGATGATACCATGTTACTAGGAAGTGTGTATGTTATAATTATTACTAGGTTTAAAGCCATTTTGGATTGTTTTGTATTAGCCTCGGGAGGGATATTCAATTTCAAAAAAGCAATATTTATTCTTGGAATATAAGCAATTGAACTCAATGATTACATCTTATAAATTTTGGATCTATTGTTTTATATTCTTTAGGATTTACTATTTAGTACTCAGGTAATTAGGCAATATGAGTAAGGGGGTGGTCAGGTGCCCTTAGTTTCCCCCCTAAGAGATTGGGCAGAGTATTGTTGTTGGACATTACATGTATACCAAAGAGCTATATCACCTACCACTCCCTTGTCCTTAAGACCCTAGAAGCCTTGCATTTTATTTCTAATCCATGAAATTCATACCTAAATTGTTGAATTTAGAATTTGAGAATTTTAATAGCACAATAATATTCAAGTGGGAGTACAACTTTGTCAAGACTGGCCAAAAAAGGTCTAGGACATTAGATCGAAACTATATAAAGAAGTATAGGGAAGGTAATGTGATTTCTTGTCAAGCATATTGTAAGTGTAGTTGTGTTCAGTTGGAGGTCCCCCCCTTAAAGAGGTAAGTGAACATTACTTTCATCAATAAAGTTATAGCACATGAATTCTTGAGATATTAAATAATACCCCTAATTTCACTAAATATTGATAAATATCTCTCAGGATCATTTTGTTTAAACCCCATTCCCAATACACCTTTCCAATAATAATTAAAAAAAGTCCCTATTTTTACTAAATACCACTCTTGATACTTATAAATCCCTTGATACTGTATGTGCCCCTCCCAATACCTACAATATGTTGAATTTATTTTTCACAATATTAATCTCCATTTTATGAATGAACACGATAAGATATTGGTCAACAAGGTGAAGCCCCCATGACTCCACCTTACCTCTCCATGATTGGATGACTAACATGTGGCACAAAATTCCTAAAGTTGACCTCAATAAATTTGAGTAAGGGGGTCATCAAGTGCATATAGGTTTTAACCCTGTACATAAATTATCTGCAAACAAACTCTTACAACATAAAATAAACAATAATGGGAGCATAAAACATAAAACATACATACACAGATATTTTCCCCTGAATCCCAAAATTGGGACTACCAACTTGATTTTTCATTATATTCCTTTCAATGTTATAACACACACACACACATATATATATACATGTTGAAGCATTCATAAACCCCAATTCATTAACCTTGGATTATAACATAATCGTAGTTCCCTTGACTGAATCTACAAAATACCATGAACATAAAACCATCATGTCCCAAAACCATGTGCAAACCCATGCAAAAAAACATAGGCAAGTCTGCCCACCTAATATAGGGTCCAAAAATCATGGAAATAATATAACACACACCCAACATTCTCCCACTTCTTGTTTTCTTTCCATAGTGGGCCACATGAGAGCTTAGTCATTGGTCCAACCCTGCAACGCCCATTTTTTCTCTACACCAAGAGAACTTCTTAGTGCTCTCAGACTTGTCAATGCATCTACAACATTCTTCAAAGTGTCCACATTTACTAGCAGCACCCTTTTTTCCTCAACCATATCTCTCACAAAGTGATATTGAACATAAATGTGCTTTGTATTTGAATGATAAGCAGGGTTCTTAGCCAAGAAAACTGCACTTTGGCTATCACAATTTATCCTTATAGCTCGTTGCACCAACCCCATACCTAAACACAATCTTTGCAACCAAACTGCTTTCGTGCTTGCATGAGTGGTTGTCGTGTGTTCTGCCTCTGTAGTTGAAAGAGTCACTACATACTATCTTTTACTCATCCAACTGATTGCGCCTCCAAATAGGCTAAACACATACCCACTTGTATATCTTCTCTGATCTAGATCACCAACCCAATCTGCATCAACAAAGCCACGGATATCCAAAAAATTTCCCAATCCTTGTCTTCCTTGGTAGAACAAACCATAATCACTAGTGCCATGCAAATACCCGAAAACTCGCTTCATTATTGTCCAATGCTCCTTCCTTGGTTTTGACATAAACCTGCTCAATACTACCATTGCATGTGCAATGTCTAGTCTAGTACAGACCATTGCATACATCAGGCTACCCAATGCACTTTCATATGGAACATCGGACATGTCCTCTTCTTCTTCTTGTGTCTTGGGACATTGTTTAGTAGATAACTTTACACCTACATGAAAACAAACCTTCACCGATTTACTATCTTGCATATTGAACCTCTATAATATTGTCTCAACATACTTCCTCTAGTTTAACTAGAGCTTCCTCTTTTCCCGATCTCTTTTAATTTCCATGCCCAAAATATAGTTTGCAGCACCAAGATCCTTCATGTCGAATTTGGAGAACAATTGGGTTTTAAAATCTTGGATAATTTCTTTGTCATTTCCAACTAGCAACATGTCATCCACATACAAGACCAAATAAATAACACGATCACTAATTAATTTAAAGTACACACAGTGATCCTCTTTGCTTCTGGTGAAGCCAATTCCCCATATATATGTATCAAATTTCGGATACAACATCCTTGGTGATTTTTTCTTAACCCATACAAAGACTTTGTTAACCTGCATATTAGTTCTTTCTTGCCCTTCACCACAAATATTTTGGGTTGCTTCATGTAGATCTCCTCTTCCAAATCCCTATGAAGAAATTTTGTCTTCACATCCATCTGTTCTACCTCAAAATAAAATGCAACAACAACATATAAAAGTAATCTAATAGAAGTTACCTTGGAAACAAGAGAGAAAATATCACCAAAATCAATTCCCGACACCTGGGAATAACCTTTTTCTACCAACCAATATTTGTATTTCTCCACCTTGCCTTCTGCATTCATCTTCTTCTTAAACACCCATTTTATTCCAATGGGTTTCCTTCCAGCTGATAACTCCACCAGATCCCATGCCTCATTTTTGTGCAAGGATGTCATTTCATCAACCATGGCCTCCTTCCAAAGTTTTCCATCCTCTGAATCCACTACCTCCCTAACAGTTCTGGATCATCATCAATGATAGATAAAGAAAAAATTGAATAGAAATCATATGGACTATACCTTTCTAGATGCCTTCTTTCTCAAACTGATATTCTCACAACTAGAGTTTGTGGCTCTTTCTCTTCTGAATCTTGTTCTAATGTAGAGTTTGATTTTTCCCCCTTTAGCTCAAACTCTATCTTCTCATGTTCCTTTGGTAGGACTTCATGTTTAACAACATATTTCACCTCTCTAAACACCACATCTCAGTTGTACAGAACATTCCTTGTTTCTAGGTTCCAAAGCTTATAACCTTTTAAACCATCCTTATACCTAATAAAGATGCACCTTTCAAATTTATTATCCAACTTGGTCCTTTTCTCTTTTGGAACATGTACATATGCATCACATCCAAATACCCTCAAATGTGAAAGAGAGGGTTTCTTACTAGTCCATACCGCATGTGGAGTCTTATCCTCCAATGTTGATGAAGGTGATATGTTAACTAGGTAGCATGCAGTATCGACTGCCTCTACTCGGAATTCTTATCCTAACCTGGTACCACTGAGCATGCTTCTTGACTTTTCCATCAGCGTCATGTTCATTCTTTCTGCAACTTCGTTTTGTTGAGGTGTGTATGGAGTAGTCTCCTGTCGTGCTATACCACACTTCTTACAGAACTCTTCAAATTCCTTCTTGCAGAACTCTCCACCATTATCTGTCATCAACACCTTTATCTTCTTCTCTGTCTATTTTTCTACCAGAGCCTTAAATTATTTAAATATGTCAAAGACTTTTGATTTCTTCCTCTGGAAATATATCCATCTATTCCTTGAGAAGACATCTATAAATGAAACATAGTACACATACTTACCTAGTGATGGAACCGGCATAGGTCCAAACACATCACTGTGCACAAGCTCTAATATCTTGTTCGCCCTCTTACCAACAGAAGGGAAACTCACCCAATTATGCTTCCCATATACACAATGTTCACAAAAATAAAAAATAAAAACTAGAGATAAATTAGACAGACCTTCTAACGTACCATTACCATGTAGTATTTGAAGGCCCTTCTTTCTAATATGTCCAAGCCTTTGATGCCACAGCATGGTCTTTTCTCCAGAGATTGTTAGGCTTTCTGCTCCACTTTCAGGAACCACAAAATTGTTGCACCCATCAATAACAGTGCTACCCAAAAGCTTGTACATATTTCCAATACGAACTCCACGCATCAATACCAGTGCTCCCTCAAACATCTTGCAGGTATCTTTCTCGAACATTGTTTTTACAACTTCATCATCCATCTTACTTACAGAAATCAAATTTCTGGCCTATGCAGGAATATGAAGAACACTAAAAAGTGTTCTAATCCTTCCACCTTGCAACTTCAACTTGACTTTTCCGTGTCTGATGATTCTAGCCTTCCTTTCATCCCCTAGAAAGACATCACCACCATCATATTTATCATACTCACAAAACCACTCCCTATGGGGAGTGAAGTGAAAGGATGCACCTAATTCAATCAACCATGCCTCATTCTCTACATGTTTATTTGAAGAAGAAGCCAAATACATATCCCCACCTTCATCTGAGGTGGTTTTCACCTCTTCAGAAGGAGCATCATCGGATCCCTTTCCTTTCTCAAGAGATTTAGATATGTATTCCTTTTTGAAGTGCCCTTCCTTTCTGCATGTCCAGCACACCTTTACAGGATTTCCTACATATTTAAATCTCCCTCTAGATTTAGATCTCCCACTCAAGAACTTATTTGTGTTTATGTTTTGGGACCGTCCTCATATAGACAAGGCATCTCCATTCTGGCCCTCCATATTTTTCTGTCTCATTTCTTCTGACAACAAGGTTGAGACAATTTCATCAAACTTCAAGGTAGTTTTATTATTACCTATTACAACAATTAGACTATCTCACGAATCTGGTAGAGAACACAACAAACTGATGCACTTATCTTCATATGAGATTTTAATATCAAAAAATAATAACTAACTTACCATAGTATTGAAGGCGTTCAGATTCTCTGTCACCAAGTCTCCATCCTTCATACTCAGGTTATACAATTTTTTCCACAAAAACAATTTATTCACCATAGTCTTAGATTGGTATAAAGTCCCTAACTTGTCCCACAAAGCCTTCGTCGTAGATTCCCCATATACATTAAACAATACCAAATCTGAGATACACAGCCGTATTTTCCTATTTTCCTTCTGATCCAACTTCGCCCATTCTTCATTTGAAATTGTTGTTGGTTTAGTACCCAGATATACCGTGATCCACTGATCTTTATCCATTAGAAAATCCTCCATCTTGAGCTTCCACAACTCAAAAATCAGACCATTAAATATCTCGATCTCTATCTTTCCATTTCTCTCCATCTTCTTTCACCGCAAGAATATATCCCACATATCTCCCACTGAACAGGGTCTACCACAGGCCCGAGCAAAACCCCTCAACAACAAAGGTGTCCCCTTGAAGCCAAAACAACTTTGATATCGAATGTAGGTTTTAAACCTGTACAAGAATTATCTACAAAAGAACTCTAAAAACATAAAATAAATAATAGCAAGAGCATAAAACAAAAAACGTGAGATTTTCCCCTGGATCCCAAAACCGGGACTACCAATTTGATTCTTCATTATATCCTTTCAATGTTACAACACATATATATACATGTTGAAGCATTCAAAAACCCTAATCCATTAACCTTGGATTAGAACATAATCGTAGTTCCCTTGACCAGATCTACAAAATACCATGGGCAGAAAACCATCATGCCCGAAAACCATGTGCAAACCCATGCACAAAACCATAGGCAGGTCTGCACACCTAATATAGGGTTCAAAAATCGTGGAAAGAATATAACACACATCCAATAGTGCCCTTAGTTTTTCCCCTAAGAGATTGGGTAAAGTATTGTTGTTGGACATTGTATGTATATCAAAGAGCTATATCGGATAACACTCCCTTGTCCTTAAGACCCTAGAAGCCTTGTCTTATATTGCCAATCCATGAAATTCATACCTAAATTGTTGAATTGATAATTTGAGAATTTTAAAAGTACAATAATATTCAAGTGGGATTACAACTTTGTCAAGAGTAGCAAAAAAAAAGGTCTATGAGATTACATAGAAATTATATAAATAAGTATAGGAAAGGTAATGTGATTTCTTGTCAAGCATATTGCATGTGTAGTTGTGTTCAGATGGAGGTTCCCCCCTTAAAGAGGCAGGTGAACATTACTTTCATCAATAAAGGTATAACATATGCATTCTTGAGATATTGAATAATACCCCTAATTTCACTAAATATTGATAAATATCTTTGAGAATTATTTTTTCAACCTCATTCCCGGTACAAATTTCCAATAATAATTAAAAATAAAGTCCTATTTTTACTAAATACCCTCTGATACCTATAAATCCCTCGATATTGCATGCTCCACTCCCAATAACTACAATATATTGACTTTATGTTTCACAATATTAAGTCTTGTTTTATGAATGAACACGATAAGATATCGGTCAACAAGATGAAGCCCCCCCGTGACTCCACCTTACCTCTCCATGCTTGGATGACTAACATGTGGCACAAAATTCCTAAAGTTAACCTCAATAAATTTTATGGGTTCAACCCCACAAGATAAGTCACTCAAATTTAACATCACTTTTCCCTGCATGGTATCACAAATGAATTGATGAAACTTTGCATGGGTGTCTTATGTTCATGTCTTGAATGTTAGCAATGATATAAGAAATCACACAAGGGTTTAATTTCCTTCACATAGTTTTCCTTTGATCTCCATCCACAATTTGAAACTGACATGCATTAGTTGGGATGATTGACCAAGATTAAATAATCTAACACAATTGAAGATTTCATATTTTTTTTTAGTATCTAACCATCTACACCAAGGGCATGTCTATTACTTTTTTTAGTGAGTGTTTTATTGGTTGTTTGAAAGAAGATATATGTGCACATCTTAACAGCTAGTTATATAGCATGGTTGGAAGCCTCTCAAATAGCCTAAGCAACCCAAAAGTTGGTGAATACTAAAATAAAAAAATACCCCATTTATTCCACATCCCCGTCGTATTATTCCTCCTACCCCCCACCCCAATCAATGCCTCATTGTCCTCTCCATTCCTCAAAATCAATAAGTTAACAAGACTTGAAATTATTGAACAGCAAATTATATATGTATACTATAATAATGATGAAAAATATTCCTCTAGGCATAAATGGTAAGAGAAAAAAACACTTTATGGCCATTTCGGAGGAAAATTTTAATGATGACATTGAAGTTGTTCTCGTGGAGGCTCTTCATATATCACCTAAATATTTTACAATTCTTGATTCATAGATGTTGATGCCTATATCTCCCTGCATGCCTTGAATAGTATATATTCTCCCTAGACCCACATATTGACTGGCTACAAAAAGATAATAATAATAATAATAAAATAAATCATTGTCTAAATTTATAGTGATAACACCCACAACTTCATTCATTGATGTCTAGCCTATGAAACACACTATTACATCCATGCTATGAACAACTTCCAAAACATGATTACAATTCAAGTTCTATGAAATGTGGTGTTCACTGTGAAAATGTAAGGCTTCAAAAGGGCAATTATTTCTTGAAAACCCAAATGTTTAGTGGTTGTGACATTGTCTTTGATGTTGAGTGATTACATACATAAGGTCCCATAACCATGGATTTTTGTGTGTTATACATGAATTTATAGTAATATGGTCATAACTACACTTTCAAAGGAATTATAAATGGCTCTCTAGAGATCATCAATTGCCACTGTATCGAAAGGATATTTAAAAGGGGACATTTAGGCATTGTATATTAATTTAATGCCTTTCAAACCTTTAAGAAACCTTCTTAAGTCATTCATTCTAAGGTTTAATAAGACTTATCCAAATATGAATCCATATTTAAACCTCCCCATGGACTACCACCCTCCAAAGGTGAGCATGGTCATTCTATTCCCATCATAGTAGGTAGCCTCCCAACCATTGTAATCTTATACGACCATCTATTTGCACAAAAAAATGAAATAGAAAAGATAATCCATGCGTTGTTAGCCATTAGTGTCATTCGCCCTAGTGCCAAAATTGATTATGCATTAGTCATTATGTTCCTCAAGAAAGAAGGAACTTGGTGCATGTGTCTTGAATTATATTCTCTAAATAAAATAATGATTAAGGATAAGTTTTTGATTCTAGTCATTGATAACCTGTTGTATGAGCTCGAGGTGCTTAATTCTTCAACAAACTTGATCTTTGTTTGATCTATCACAAATTTTGCATGAAGAAGGTAAATATTCCTAAAAAAAAATTCATACTCATGAAGGCAATTATGAGTGGTAGTGGTGCCCTATAGCCTTTTCAATGCACCTTCCACCTTCCAAAGTATAATTAACAAAATAATTAAATCCTTTTACATAATTTTTTCCCTGTCTTTTTTGACAACATCTTGATCTATGGTGCAACTTTGCAAGCCATGTCACCAATGTAGATCAAGTCTTATATCTACTTGTTGTCATCAAATCTTTCTTAAGAATTCCAAATGTTCCTTTGGTGTCCTTGAAGTGGAATATTTGGGCCATGCTCTTAGTCATGATGGCATGCATGTGGATTCAAAGGAAATTGGAGCAATGAAGGATTGACCTTGCCCCAAAAACTCTTAAAAATTTAAGAGGTTTTCTTGTTCTCACTAGCTATTACAAAAAGTTCGTAAGGGACTATGGTAAGTTTGCATCTTCTCTTAGAACCTTGCTAAAAAAATGATTTCAGTAGGAATGATCCCTTAGAATAGGCTTCCAGGACTTGAAGAATGTTATATGTACAACCTCGTTACTTTCTCTTTCCAACTTCAATAAGACCTTTCTCTTGGAATATGACACCTCATGTAAATGAATCTAAGAAGTACCTATGCAACAAGGGAAATCATTGGATTTTACCAACAAACAACTATGTAAGGGACACTTGGATAACCCAAATTATGTGAAGGAGATGATGAATATATTGCATGTTGTGTATATATGCTTGAATAATGTTTCTAAATTAAAATTGATCACTGCAACATAAAATATGTCCTCAAACAAAGGATGTCTTCCCTTAAGCAACAAAAATGGGTCACCAAAATTTTTGATATCACTATGAGATAATTTATAACAAGGGAAAGGAGAATGTCATCATAGGTACTCTCTCTTGAAAGTGTGAGGAGGAAGTGTCCCTCTCTTCAATATCCTTCAAAGCAACAAACTGCTTGAATGGTGTTCACAAATAATGGTTAGTATATTTCAATATCACTTGCGTGATCCAACAACTTTAAATGGAACCCCACGCATATTAGGGATGCACTTGGAAAAATAAAGAGTTTTTCCATAAATGGAATCTTTATACAAACAAATAATCATTGGAAAGTTTATTCACTATAAAGCAATTAGGAGGTTCAATAGAAACTATAAAAAGAAGTAGAAGCAAGGTAATCAGATGTCTTGTGAACCATATTGTAATTGGAGCTCTACTCAACTTGAGGCTATCCCCTGTAAGAGGCAAGTGGAAATTGCTTCCATCAATAAGAGTATTGTTATTTGGGGTACTTTACTTATTATACAATTGCCTATTCTTGCTATAAATTGTCATTTT